>VXBU01005184.1:379440-475523 GCA_013400315.1 Bombycilla garrulus
TGGGGCTGCAAGCTGGGATGGGGCTGCTGGGCAGAGCCCGGGCAGTGCGGAGGGAGAAGGGAGATACAGTCCCGTAGTTTTGAGCAGCCCGTTTCCTCAAGGCAGCTGCTTCTCTGTCGGCTGTGTCCTGTGGGCTTGGAACTCCTCGATGAATGGTGTCAAATCTAAAGCTGGGCTGTGTTTGTTTTGTTTTGTTTTGTCCGTGTGTTTGTTTCTGTGGAAGTTTGGGGTTTTTTTGTGGTTTCTGGTGTTTTTTAGGATTCAGGGCTTTGGAGCTGAAATTCACAAAGGGATCCGTGGGGTCCCAGGAGGTCTAAGACATGAAAGGACTCAGAGATGTGCATCTTCATTCAAGACTCAGCTGCAGTGCAGTAATCGGTTTTAAAGCGCTCAGGAGAAAAGGGATTCTAAATACTTAAATGTAAAGGCAGAAACCATTGCCTGGTCCTTACGTATGTGTGTTTTGAGAAAGCAAGACTTTGCTTTCCCTCCAAAAATAGGTGTTCTGGTCCTGATAGTCCTCTGCTTGGCCATGTGTGAGCTGTGTAAAGTTTGGTGATTCTGATTTGGTGCCTGTTTACATCTCACCCCACACAGTTTTGCATATTTCTCCAAGAAAATGGGATGGAAGAGCCTGAGTCTGGCAGGCTCTCCTGAGCTGGTATTTCTGCCCTATGGCTGTGGTAGAGACTTGTGTGAGCTGGCTTGTGTAGCTGCGCAGGGAATGAGATTCACTTGGAAAACTCTTATTTAGAGATTTTTGATTGATAGGTGTCTAAAAGTACTCCTTGTGCACAGTGTAACATCAGTAGGTTGCATGGTTGAAGATTCGGTAAAATAATGAAACGAATAGTAGTATTGTAGCTCATATATTCAGGTTGCAGGAGTGTTTAGCATCAAAGCCCTGGTTTGATTCAGCAACTGTGTGTACTTCTATATGTTAAAAAATAATACACATTTTTCTTTCACTAGCATACAGTTGATGCAAAATGAGTGTTCCTGACTACATGCAGTGTGCTGAGGATCATCAGACCCTCCTGGTCGTGGTTCAGCCCATTGGCATTGTACCTGAAGAGAGCTTTTTCAGGATCTACAAGAGGATTTCAGCCGTGAGCCAAGTTAACGTGCGTGACTCGCAGCGAGTGCTCTACATCCGATACAGGCACCATTATCCCCCAGAGAACAACGAGTGGGGGGATTTTCAGACACACCGCAAAGTCGTGGGGCTGATCACTATCACAGAGTGTTCTTCAGCAAAGGAATGGCCTCAGACTTTTGAAAAATTCCATCTTCAGAAGGAAATGTATGGCTCTACTCTCTATGATTCCCGGTTGTTTGTCTTCGGGCTTCAAGGAGAGATTGCAGAGCAGTCCCGCACAGATGTGGCATTTTATCCCAGTTATGATGAGTGTGAAACTGTAGAGAAGAGAATAGAAGATTTTATTGAGTCTCTCTTCATAGTGCTGGAGTCCAAGCGTCTTGACAGAGCCACTGATAAGTCTGGAGACAAGATTCCCCTCCTCTGTGTTCCTTTTGAGAAGAAGGATTTTGTAGGTCTGGACACTGATAGTAGGTAAGCAGCTACTTTTGTCAGCTTGCAGGTCTTGAAAAAACACATCTGTGGCACTTGCCAGCCTTTAGGATAAGCCTATTAGAAAGGACAAAGTGAGCCTTGTTCCAACAGAGGCTGTGCCCTGATCTTTCTGTGTCTGCTTGCTGTAGTTTCAGGAGAATTTAACAGATAGTCTCACTGTATTTGGTGTTCTGAACTTGTTTATATATATACATTTAATTAATGAAGCTCATCAAATAGCAGGAAGAAGTCACAGGAGTGGTTTGACAGCTTCTGCTGTAATGAGGCTTTTTGCTGGAAAACTTCCAATGTTTTACAGATATACAATATGAATAAAAAGATTCAGTTAGCATCATTGAAACTATTTTTATATTATGTTGAGTAATACTTGACTAATCCTGCTTACTGTAATTTTTTTCCTTTTAAACTTCTGTCTACTTTCTCATTCTGTGAGACAATAACTGTTTATTTTGATGAAGTCCAGCATCTTTCCCTGTCCTTCTTTGTTTTATGTAATTATTTGTTATCGCTTTTTACCTGTCTTTGTTTTGCTACCTGTTTGTTTTTTTGTATGTCAAAGTTTTCGCCCCCCATTTTTCCTTTCTCCTCATTTGCATACTCATCTGTCAGATTTGAGTGTTGCATAGTTCCTGTGCAAGGGATAAGTAATTCTGGCTTGATAGATCCAAGCAGGTGTAAAATCTGTTTGACTCTGCTGCTTGCAGTCAGATGAAGGGGATGGATGCAGCCACCTTTTGTTCGGGCAAAAACGGAGATGGGGAAGCCCTATCAAAATTCAGGCTGTGTCTGGAAATAGTAGTGTTCATATCTGTGTTGTACTGTAGGGATGCCAGCAGAAGTTATTAGTGTGTGTAAAAGCTGAGGTGTCCAGGCAGGTTTGTAAAGCTTTTAGATCACATTAGTCAGCTCTGCCTGCATAGTTAGTCCTGGCCTTGGAAACAGGAGGAAAGCATTCCAGGTTTCCAGTGGGTTTGACGACTTTTGTTAAATTCTCTGTGGTTGCTTGAAGGACCATCAGTACCCCAGTGTCTTGCTCTTCTTTGGTGAGCACTTGAACTTAGTTTGACTTGTTGGTTCCTAGTTTGTCCCTGCAGTATTATTCAGTTATCAATATGAATTTCTGTGTTACTGCTTGTTGTACATGGGTAGTAATGCTGTGAAAACTGGACAAGTCTTCTTAGAATCTTGTCATTAATTACTCAGTTTGAATGAAATTTGGCTGAATGTAATCAAAATTTCCTGTTCCAAATAGGTAGAAAGTGACAATTGTTGGCCAAGAATCTCAAAATCAGAATTAACTCTGCTGTCCAGTTGTCTAAAAAAAATTGTATTTTGAAAATCAATTTCTTGGATAAATGACTTATTTCTGAGCAGTGGCTGTGTTGTAACTAGTGGGAAATACTCCTTGTGAAGTTCTCAACTGGTGGGGAGCTCGAGTGACAGCAGAACATGTGCCCACACATCTCCAAGCAGAGAATTGATGCTGTTGCAGTAAGGAGTTCAAACAGATTCAGTGTGATGCTTTAGTTCTTTGCACAATGGAAGGTGTCTGACGCTGCCTGTGTAGACACAGGGGTTTATCCAGAGTTAATCACTGGCTCAGCTCTGCACACACCCTTGCTGGGAGGTTTGAATACCAAACAGGTTTTCAGTAAGTCTGGATCAATGGATGTACTTGAAATGTTTGCTGCACTGAACTGCTCAAGACAAAGGTGTTAAATATTCTAATTTTTCAGTTCAATAGTAAGAAAGTTCTTCTGTTCTGTTTTGCTGTGGAGTTAGTAGTTCTGATTGTTTCAAAATTTAGGATTTGTACATTAAAACTTCAGAAAGCTGTATGAAAATATTTTTCTAGTTTCTCTGTACAGGAGCCTTTCTAGGCACCTTTGGTGTAGCCTCATGCATCTCTGCCCTCTGTTCTAAAGCAGAAACTCAGATCCATGGAATAAGGTTGAACTCAGATCAGTTTATTAAACTAACTTACACTTTCAAGACAAAGTCTTTGGATGTGAGCTGGTGATAAGAGTTTTTTATTGCTTGGATTGCAGTTCACAGGATTTTATTTTAGCAATTCCCTTCTGTAGTGACACTATTAGGGAAAGCACTGCATACCAGGGAGAGGCAGGGCTAGCAAGGACCTTCTTCCATAGAGACCAGTTTCTGTTTTTGCAAGGTTGGATATGTAATTCTGTTCAGGGAGGGCTCAAGGTTTTTTGAATGCGGGAAGTGGGTATGAGAACATCTGGTAGAACAACTTTAGCTACTTCATTGGTTTTGAGTCTGTCAGCATAATGATTTTACAGAAAGAAATAAAAACACGATGATATTGAGGCAAATTAAACAGCTTTTTCTAGAATTGGTGGAAATTTCTAAAGGGTTAAAGACAAAGGAAGTCCCTTGATCTTTTTTATATAATTTCTGTCTGTTTGCAATTTTTGTCTGTAAGTTATTGCAACCTCCCAGTCATTGTGCAGCCACTTTCTTAAAAAGCACGAATGTTCCCTGTTCAGTAGATGACAGAGAAGACACACTCTGTTCTTCTAACAGAGGGTGTGTCTCTCCTGCTGTAATTGTGGATGCCTACTTAGGCTAAATAAGTATATCTTTTCCTATAATTTCTAAAGTTAAATGACAGTGTGTAGCAAAGGTCTAATTGAATGCGTGGTTCGGCTGTAGCCTGGAGCTGTTGGAATGATAGATTGAGGGAAAATATGTTAAGGATTTACTTGGGCCACATAATTCTGATCATGTGATTTGAAGACTAGTTAAAACTACTGAACATAGTTTCTATCTTAAAAGATACTCTTCTCCAAGTATTTTATGGTCAAATATTAAGAGTAATACTTATGTGATGATTAGAGCTATAAATATAAACATGATCTTCTCCCTCACCCACTTAGAAGACTTTCATTAGCTTGGTTGCATGATAATTGCCATGGAAGCCAACTGATTGGCTTCTTTTAAGATGCAACGTTCATAAATTAGGAAGATTAATTATTATTTCAAATAAAGTAATTCTTGGGAAAAGTGACAATGATCTTTGTCTTTTGAAAGTTGCTTGTGTAATGAGCAGAAGAGATGCATTCCCAGAGCCGACTGAGATGACAGCATACACAAACTCACTGAATTTTGTGTGTAGAAGAACTTTTTGTGGCTGGTAGAAAACTTTGTGTGAAAAATAGTGGGTTAAGTCCTAAAAAATTTTGAAGAAAGGTTGTCCTGTTAAACAGAAATTCTAGGACTGGGAGTCTGACCTTGGTTTAATTCCTGGAGCATTCATCCAGGAGGGGATTTTGGCAAACTGATTTATTTTCTCTCTCTGTTTCTTCAGGTGTGAATTGGATAAAATATTTATGTGGTCACAGGGCTGCTGAGGATAATTGAAAAGATTTCCGAAATTAGTTGCACTTGATACTTATTTGTAGATGCTGGGAGATTAATGGAGAGCAGTGGAAACTCATGTTCTCATGATCATAGAAACATTCTACAAACTGAAATCTAGGAAACGCATGTGCCAGAAATGCTGAAAATCCCATTTGTTTTAAGTTTTCTGTTTCATTTCTGTTTTCAGCTAAAATTAAACATACTTAAGTATGATTGTAAATTCACTTGGATAAGCTCATTTTAATGTTGTTTACATCAGTTTGTGTTTTAGGTTCTTTCTTTTTTAATACTGGCTTCATTTAATGCTGTGGAGGGATGAGGATGTAGGGCCCTGTTTATAGACGTGTCTCTACATAGTGTCATTGCTGGGATTTGTGCACTGCTTTGTCAAAGTTGATGATCTCAGTATGTGTATGTGGCTGTTAATTTTCTTTCTGTTCTCTGTCTTTCTAATTTTCTGTTTTGTTCCTTTCTGGGTTTTTTCCCCCCTTCTTCTCTCATACTGCCCTGTGAGTTTGTTGTTGGGTCTAAAAAGGTAGGATGTGATTGTGTATCTTTGAAAATAGTTAGCTTTTTTTTCCCATGTCCTGCCTTTCCACTTCGCCTTCATTGCATAGTTTAGTGTTGCTTTTTATCTTTATTTTTTCAGTACACACAAAAATAATTGCTGCCTGGAGCCTCACCACTGCAGTTGCCCCCTTTTGGCGCATTTGGCAATTATATTTGGTAGCAATGCTGAGTTTTTTTGTAGGACACACATGGTCTGCTTAGGTGGCTGCTGGCCTCTGGAATTTGCTTTATTTTTTAAACTCCAAAGCCATGAAGCTGTTGCTGCCTGTGTTTGATTTCCAAATTCAAAATTTCTGGCAGTTGATCCAATGCCGTAGCTGTGTCTCTTTAAGTCTGGATAATGTTATGATTGGTGATATTTATAGCTCTGCATGCTAACTGGAATTAGTAGAACTTGATGGAAATTTTTGTTGGAGCATTTTGCATGAATACACTTTTGAGAATTGATTTTGCATGTTTCTTGTTTGTAAATTTAGCCAAATTGTGAGGATCCAGAAATTCCATCAAACTTGTTTCTGTAGTGAAAATAAATTCTGTCTTGAAATATAACTCTGTTGCACTGAATTTTCCATAAAATTATCCTGGGATTCTAGAAAAGAGCTGGAGATGAAAGAATAAAGCACATATCCTATAGAGCAAATGAGGCAGAAAAGGAAATCTAGTAGTTTGTAGTTCCTGGAACAGATTTATGGTCCTCCACTTTGAAGTAGTAGCAGTGGTCATTGGTCATGATTGTGATTCCTGTGAATATAAGAGTGTGTTTGCTAGAGAATGAACCCAACTAACTTTAGAAAATAAGATTTTAAATTCGTTCTGTAGTCAGTGGAATTGATGTGGTGGCACTGCCTTCCATGGGGATGTTTCTGAGTGCATCACACTCAGGAAGGGATTTGTAGGGGGAGACTTAAGGTGCTTATTTGAAATGTAATGTTGTAAATGATCTTCTAGATAAACAAAAATTAATAGGAACTGTTCTTGGCAGTAGGGTGCTGCAAGGAACTGGCCTAGAGAAAGGTTGTCGTCGTATCCTAGAGGGAGTAGTTGTTAATTTACGTGGGCTTCCTGTCCCTAAATAGATTAGGATTAAGCAGGAGAGAGCCGAAATATTTAAACAGTGTTTTAGTAAAAAATAATTGGGAAAGAAGATATCTGTAAGCTTCTCAGTTTCAGGTTCTTCAGCTAAAGCTCTGAAGCAAAATTAGTTCAGTATTAAAATAAGCAATCATTTTATGCTGAGATATATATATATATATGCGCACATAAGACTTTTTTTCCCATTAAATTTGCACCCCAGAATGCATTGAAGAAACAATGAGTCCCTTGGACATGATATTAAGGGCCTGATGTTGTAGATAGTGGATTTTTTAAAAAAGAGGCTTCCCAAATGTCAAGTGAATTAAGTTTTGCTGTCTGTGGAGAGTAAGTTTTGTTTGAATGAAGTAGTTGCCTTTTGTCTTTTTGGACGTACTTAGGTAATTTAATTAATTGTACTTAATTGTGAGTGCCTGATTAAGACAGTTTGTACCAAAAAAATGTATAAACTTATTCTCTAATTAGTGAGAAAATATTTTCCAAGAGTATGGCAATGACTTGCAGGGATTTTAGGAGATGGATCCTGTCTTGGCAATACCTTGAAGAGCCTAAAAATAGGTGGAATTAATTCAGTCCTTGAATAATTAATAGTAAATTTCTTCATCACCAGGAATAAATTATCTGTCTATAAATAAGGAGAATTTTCCCAAAACCAGTGTTTTTATGAGTAATGTTTATTGATGTCTGGGTGAATAAATGCATTCAGACTTCAGATATATTGACATGGGCATAAATCAGCAGCAGAATAGGTTAGGAAGGGCTGGTGGTGAGGCCATGTGATCAAAACTATTCTGGTATCAGGTTCTGATTTAGGAGTCAGGCATCATCCCTTTTCCTTTGCTGTATCACTCATATTTATGAACTTAATCATCTGCTAGCTGGAAAATCTCAAAGAACACTTATAAAGTACAGTTTTGAGAGCATAAGAACTTTAATTCATTCATAAAGATTGCCTGAAAGTGTAGAGACGGAATTGGAAGCAGTGGCATCTTTGAAAGGAATTATGGCTGTGTAAGGAAACTGATTCTCCAATTCCACTACTTAAGTTAAANAAAAAAAAAAAAAAGTTAAAGCAATATATAACATTTACAAGGTTATTTTCATTCTGGAGTGCAGAGAGTAGGAAAACCTGATTTATGACCAAGTTAAACTCTCCTGTGCAATACTGATTCCAGATTATGAAGGAACTTTTTGATGGAGTTCTTTTTCTGTAACTCAAAGCTCAGACTGAAATCTTGGTAAGATTTGGTGGCCTTCCATAGTTCATACAGAGCAGCTTTAGCTTTCACTTTGAATTTTCTTGCATTTTTGTTCTTAAAAGATCTATAAAATACATGCTTGTTGAAAAATAAGACAAACATTTCAATTCCTGACACATCTGAAAGATAAAGAATAACAGTTGTATTGAGCTTCATTTAATGTCAACACCTTCACAATCAGTTGTGAATATGGTGTGATAGATCAGAAAAGTGCAGACATTTATATCAGAATTATTTGTAACTTTTTAGATGGAGAGAAGCAATAGGAGACATATTTCTTGTCTCCTTTTATTATTTTCATTTTTTTTGGTGGACAATAACACTGGTTCTGATAGCTTTTCTCTTTAGTTTTTATAAGGCCATTGTCTGTACTTCTGTATATCTTCTCTTCTTCAATTTCTGTCCCCCATCCCTATAAATCAGTTACTTTCTCTTCATCTCCTTTTTTCAAACCAACTGGAAGGAATAAGACATTATTTATTGGCTGAGAAGATGCTTCTCTTTAGTGTAAACTACCCAAGCCAAACCGATAGCCTTGGAGGCAAGTAAACCAGTGACACGTAATTGTTTGGATCCTTGCCATTCCTCCTGGCCTTTGTGCCTTCAGATCTAAAGGAAATAAATGAATGTCCTTATTCCTACCCTTGTATTTCATGTGTTCTGTGCCTCTTTTCCTTTTATCATTTCTGCATTACAGACTTCACGAGGACAGTTTGTTCAGATGTCTCATGGAGATTATTTCAGTGACGTTTCAGTCCATCTCTAGGGTCCTCTGGGAGGTTCTTAGCTTGAAGAATAACCCCACTGCCCCAAACCTTGTTTCATTCCGTAACTCTGACATTCCTCTGATTGTCAGGTCTCACTCTAGGCAATAAGATTTCAGCATCTGGGGAGTGGGTGTAACCCTAGGGCTTTTTTGGGTTTCTTTTTTTTGTTTAAAGTTGTCAAGTTCAACTTGACAAGTTGGTAACTTGGTAACTTTTTAAAAAAATCACAGGCTGGTTTAGGCTGGAGCAAACCTGGAAAATCATCTCATTCCAACCCCTCTGCCATGGGCAAGGACACCTTTCACTATCCCAGGTTGCTGCAAGCCCCATCCAACCCAGCCTGGAACAGTTACCGGGATGGAGCATCCACAGCTTCTCTGGGCAACCTGTTCAACAGCTATTCTGATTAATTAAGTTGGAAAAGTATCACTACGTCTCCTAAAAGCTCAAAGTTTACAAAGTTTACAGCTATGTCAATCCAAGATGGTTCTTTGTATTTTTACCAGATTCTTTGGATTTCATGCACACAATAAAGAATGACATCTGCAGTAATTCTTCTAATTAAAATTTAATTTTTGATAGATTTTCATTTTAGTTTAAACTGTTTAAAGAAATAGGAGTCTATTTTTCCTTGATGTGGTGTGTGGAAAATAAACTTGCATACCTTAGAAGACACTGTTAGAACAACAGGATATACTATTGAAAGTAATGTAGATAAGTTAATAAAATATCTAAGTTGACTTTTAAATTTCTTCCTCATAAACCAGTTTTATAATTATAGTGTAAAAACATTTTTGCCAGGGAATACTTTTGCAGGAGGGAGAACAGGAGGATTGCTCATGGACTTGGGAGTGCAGAGTTGTTCTGAACTGTCACTTAAACCATGAGGTGTTTTCCAAGTCCAGTGTGTCTTGCTTTGCATCTGTTACATTTCTTTACCTGAAACGTGCTAAAAAACCAGAAAAAATACTAGGATTAGTATCTCTTTATCATGCAGATTTATGTCCAAATTGCCTTTTCAGCTGTGCCAAAGTGTCTATCGAATATATTCAGTAGGCTTTGTCTGTTCATTTAGGAAGAACATCATCATTATTTTAACATGTAATAAAAAAGAGTAGGAGGAGAAACCTTGTCAGCTGTTGCCTGAAGTGGTGGTGCTTTTCCACTCATCATTCCTTTAAAAGAAGGGGCTGGGAGCAGGGGGAGGTTTGTGAGGTCTGGGAGAGTCTGAGGGGGTTCTGGGCCCCTGATACCTTTGGGCTGTGTGTGGAGAGGATCCCAGCAGAGGAGAGCAGGGGCTCAGAGCAGGATTTGGAAAGGTCACCTTTCATATGCTCAGAGCCAAAATTGAGGGATTCCATGGGAAGCATCCATGGAGTTCTGGGATTTATTCAAGAAAGTTTCCTGAAAGCACAAGGACAATCCATCCCTTGCTGAGGCAAAGGAAAAAAGCAGAACAAGAGACCACCCTGGCTTACCAAGGAGCTTTTGGATGTACTGGAAAAGCAAAAAAGCAGCATATCAGCTATGGACAGGCAGCCAAATAGTCACTGTAGTCTGCAGGAACCTTGCTTTGGAGGTTTTCAGCTTGTGACTCCAGCTGTGTAAATGCTGTGTAGCCCAAACATGATAAATTGCTTTTTTCCAACATACCCTCAAATTGTTGGTCCTTTTGCATATTACTTTAGTTAGCGTTTGTATTTGCTTAGAGGCAGAGAGTAAAGCACTGTTGATCTGCTCTTAAGGAGGAAGGAAAGCTGACTTGAGGTGTTTATTACCCCGGACAAGCATTCCCTGCCAGTGACTGAAGTGCACCGTTGTTTTTGCAGGCACTACAAGAAGCGCTGCCAGGGCCGCATGCGGAAGCACGTGGGGGACCTGTGTCTGCAGGCTGGCATGCTGCAGGATTCCCTGGTGCATTACCACATGGCCGTGGAGCTGCTGCGCTCCGTCAACGACTTCCTGTGGCTTGGAGGTAGGACTGGGTGCTGGCAGGAGCTCAACCCAAGTGAATCAAGCTATCCTCTGTAACTTCCTTAGGCGTTGTGAAAAGCGGTGATGATTTTAGTGACCAAAATCTGAATATCAGGTGTGAGTAAGAACTGTCATTCCAGTTTCAGGCATATTTTGTTTGTGTAAATTGACTTTAGCTTTACCACAGGATACTTCAGTTCTTGCAAATGTCTCTACTAATCTGCTGGCTTTTTTTCTTTTCTCTGCAGCTGCCCTTGAGGGGTTGTGCTCAGCATCTGTCATCTATCACTACCCAGGTGGCACTGGGGGTAAAGTTGGGTCTCGCAGGGCTCAAGGAGGTTCTCTCTCTTCTGAGGCAGGCAACAGGCACAGGCCAGGTAAGGATGTAATTTCAGTTTTACCACTGAACATCTGAAAACTTCTCCCTGTAAAATTACACAGATGACAGCATTAATCAGAGGACGGAGGTTTGGGGAAGTATTAGGGTTTTTTTTTTAGATTTTTGCAATTGCTTTTCTGTTTTGGTGTTAATGTCAACACTTGTGCTTTGCATAAAATTGCAGAGCTTTTGATTTCTTCACCTGATTGTTAGTAGTGCCTGTGTTAGTTTGAATTTTGCTGGAGAATATGCAGACAATTTTCATAAAATATGATCTGACAGAGCTGCATGTATTAAAAAAATAAAGTTGGGTACATTTTATTCAGAGGGTTTTTGCAACTCTAATAAATAGATTTTGTTAATAAAATGCCAGTAAACCAACATAATTTTTAAGGTTTAATATATTTTTTCTAATCTCTTGGACTGCAGAAGAGATGGCTGAGGAGAAATATGAGAGCAATCTGTAATACAGTGAACATTGTGGAAAAGGGATTGGTAGGGATCAAAGGTTCAGTGTTTCTTTCAAAAGAAGAGCTGGAGGACATCAAAGCTTAACAGATGGAGAAGCTGATGAAAGGAGTTACTCTTTATCGAGTCTACAGATGTGACTTGGAACTCCTTGCATTCAGAGTTACCAGATCTGGAGGTGTGTGTGCGAGAGGCAAGGCTGCTGCAGCTCCGTGTCCCCAGGTCCGGGCACACAGGAGGCTGAGCAGGAATTCCCAGCAGGCCTGGAGGAGCACACAGGGAGCACACAGACAGCCTCAGTCTGTCCAGGAGCTGCCCACTGGACTGCACCAGTTGCTGGCGCCTCAACCCACAAGGCTGAAACCCAGAGCCCATTCCAGTTTTTGGTGCTTAGACCAACACACACACAAGCACTCCCCCCTGTTTTTCTGTGCTTGTTCCCTAAACTGCCTCACTCTCTCCTTCTCCTTGTCTTTGGCTCATTCCTTATGCCCCAGAAGGAATCTTGTAAACAATCCCAAGATGTTCTTTTGCCACAGTGAGCCCCTTATCCCTGTAGGGAGTGACCCCCAGTGATCCAGAGAGCTGCTCGTGTAACTGAGCTGCTGGGCTTCACCCCACACAGCTCTGTTGGTCTGATTTGGTTGTTGCGGTTCAGCTGATGGTCACTGATCCTCTCTGCTCCTTTGTGGTTGTGCAGATGAGCCTGTCAGGTAACCTGACACTTGTCACATGGTGTTACAGCTCCTGAAAGGTTCTGTGGCTTTCAGGAGAGGCTGGGCTGGGGTAGAGAAATGGAAATACATTGATTAGTGTGAGCTACATGGGCCTTTGGTCCAACCCAGCACAGCTGCTGCTGTGTGTGCATTCACTCAGGACTGAAACATAGCTGGCTTTAAGTGCTGGTGTTACGTTCTCTTGTGTGCAATGTGGTCAGAATTAACGCCTTCATATAAAAGAAGCAACCACCCATCTTTATTGTTTTATGTCACAATCTATTAAACACTTGCTTTGTATTACTTTTATTATGGACTGTGTATGTTGAAATCAGATAATTATGATAGCAAAATTATCTTATTTCAGGACAGAATACTAATTTTATACAATATTTAGTCATGAAAATCTGTTCATTTGGTCTCATGACCTGTGAATGCATTTTTCATTGGCTATTACAATTACCTGGTTAGTGACCTTTGTCTACTTTTCAACGAATATTTATCAGGAGATGTGCAATCTGTTTGTTTGTCATGGGTACTCCTGGTTACTAAAAAAAGGAAACAAATAAGTCACAGCTATCAGAATAACTGAATATATTTTGAGTATATTATTGCTGGGTCTCTATTTAAGTTGTCTTGTATTTCAAAGTCCAGTTTGCTAACTTGTTAGTGTAGTTGTATTTTAAAAATGTTTTAGTTTAATATGATAAGATTTTTCAAAGGACTATTCTGTGAAGAAAAACTGATTACAGGGCTTTTTGTTGTCCTTTGCAGAAGAAAATGTTACTTTGTAGCCCATTAGGTACTGTTCCCTAACTCTGGTTATGATCTCTGTGTTTTGAGGTGTGAACTGCTGAGCTCTCTCTGGCCAAACAGCTGTTGCTGTGATGTCATTTTCCTACAAAGTTTTCTGAAATTTTCTTTTTATTACCTATTCCTGACTCTGCAGGGCCTTTCATTTAAAATCTTTTCAGACTGCACCTTTGGTTATAGTCTCTTTTCCTACAATTGATTTTGTGAGGACAGTGCTTAATCTGGGGAAGAAAATCCACTATATCTTTCTGTGGGACAAAGCCAGAAAAAAAAAAGGGTTTCCAAATTCTGCACAAATCAAGAAATGCCGCACTTGGAACTTACGTTTGTGCCTGATTTTGAGGAATGTAGATGTGAGAGTTACCTTTAGTGCTTCCTCTTTTACCTGGAATTGCACCTCTTCTTGTGCCTGTACTTCAGCCTTCACAGGATGAAGTTTCCTGCCCAGATTCAGCCAAAATAAATCTTGTAATCCCTTGTGATTTCAATACTTTGGCATTTTTAGGCTACAGCACAGGAGCTGGCTGCTCAGCAAATGGGGTGTCTGCTTTATGTAGAAACAACTTTGGAAAGAAACCTCCAAAATACAAATGAGTTTCTGCTCTGTACCGTGGCTGCCCATCCCTGGAAGTGTTCAGGGGCAGGCTGGATGGGGTTTTTGAGCAGTGTGCTCTAGTGGAAGGTGCTCTGCCCATGGACAGGGGGTTGGAACCTGATGGTCTTTCAGGTCTCTTCCCAAAGCATTCTGTGATTCTGTGAAAAGGGAGCTTTGACTTCTCAGGTATCTAAACCCTTTGGTTTGTATGGGGACAGGCTTAGGCTGTGTCCCCTGAAAATCCTGGATGTGTCTCTGCAGCCTTCAGGGTAAAGAAAGATTCTGAGTTGCTCAGATCTTCCTGGCCAGGAAATCTGGATATGGTTGTCAGTTATGGGATTTGTATGTCAAACAAGATGAATCTGGATTGCTTTATGCTCAGGTCTCTGTCTGTTTTGGGTTTCTCCAATGGATTTTATATGTTTGGAGGTCTTGATTTTGTTGCCTGATGTTCCTCTTTCCCCAGGCAGAATTATGACCCCTGAGTGAAGTGTTGGTGTATATTTGGGTCTAGATCTAAATCTCTGCTTCACTTGTCTGGAATCTGAGAAAATCAGCTGAAGGGAGGGTCTGTCTTGCTGGTAAAATAGTTGGTTTTGACTGCTTAACCCTTGATATGAACAATTTTATTGCCATGTTTAACCAAACTTTATGGCAACGAGGTGTTCCATGCTTGGTAACCAAACTCTGCAGTACTCTTGGCAACTCTTACATGCACAGTCTGGCTTATTGGGTTGACATGACTCAATTATTCAGAAAATTCAATGGAGATAAATTAATGACGATTAAAAGGGATAAAATTACTTGGAAATGCTATTCTAGAGTATTGTGCAAATTAAATGAGCTCCCACAAGGAGATTTAAGTACTGTAGGTCCTGGCACTAATACTAAGTGGACAGTAATGGAAACTTGCTAACCGAAACAGTAAAGATAAAGGAAAAAAGATACAGCTTTAAGTTACACACTGAAAATTCTGAAATTCTTCTTGGTGTGTCTTAGAACTCATTGCAACTTCATAGACTTTTACATTTATTTATTAACAAAATGAGATTTAACATATGGTGACTACTTGAATTATAATTGGTAGTCCTTCACAAGCAGTGATAATCCTGATAAATCTGATGATTTTGTTCAAGCCTGATGTTATAAAACATTATAAGAACTTACTTTGCTGGCTCTATTTAAGGCTGAAAAAAAAAATCATTTTTGTTCCTCCCTTTTAGGGGCACAAGAAGTTCTCATTGATCCAGGTACAATATTTTTCCTGCATGTTTCCAAAGTATTTTCTTGTATTACTTGATGTGTTTTGCAATTGTATAGACAGTTATTGCCACTTGCCAAAATTAATAGTGATCCCTGATGCTTCAGTTTTTAGCTATTAATCTTGAGAAATTATAGAGGCTGAAGGGTAACTGGCACAAAATAAGTGTTGTAGTTCTGTGATTGTGTCTCCTTAAATTCTAATCAACAGGATTTCTTCCCATGAGTAGCGAAAATTTTAAAATATTTTGAAGTGACCAACCTGAATGGTCATATGTAGTTTTGTAGTGTCATGGTGCTCCCTCAGTCATCATGAACAAGCATCTTTCACTTCCATAAAAATACTCCTAATATTCAGATGTGCTTGGTCTAATTCCTTAAGATTAATAAAAGTGTCAAAAAAGTTGCTTTAGCATTTAAGAACATAAAGAAACATTCTTTTTGCTCCCTCAGTATATTCAGAAATACCTTTCACAGTAGTTTTTAACTGTCTATTGACAGTTAGGACCAGCTCTGAAACACAGAGATTTTTTTGCCATTTTAGCAGAGAAACCTCTTGGATAAATAAATTAGTGTATAATCCTAAATAAATTACAGTACAATCCTACAGATTAAATAATACATAAGAAGGTATTGAGCCTTGCCAAACCTTTGATGTGTTTTCACTTTTATTATGTTAACTCCTCAATAAAATCAAATTCTAAAAATAAATTTTTCATGTTCTTTCTAATACCTCAGATTTTCTTGGCATCTATTTCACATTCTTATCCCTTATATAGACCTTTTCTGTCTCTTGCCTTCTTTCTTATATAAGAAAACCAGTTTCTTACTCTTTTGTTTGAGCCTTTTTTTCCCTAAGGTGTGGTTTAGAAACACAGTTTTAAAGTAGAAGCAGGAATAGTTGAAAGATTAAAACAGTCTATTCAGATGTGGCCATAATATAATTTTAACAATCTATATTCATAGCCTAAACATTCACATAACTGCTAAAAATCATGAATACATTCGTTTTTTACTAAGTGAAAGATTTTTTCCTTTCTTTCTAGGTAGGGCAAGTGTACTTTGTGTATTCTGTGTCAAACCTAACATACTCTAGCTTGCTTTTAGGATATTTAGCATTTGCCAAGAGTCCTTGTGCTCATTTCTGACCCTGTTCTGTTCTAGGGGCTTTGACTTCCAACGGGATAAATGCAGATACCAGTGCTGAGATTGGACGTGCCAAGAACTGCCTGAGTCCTGAAGACATCATAGAAAAATATAAAGAGGCCATTTCTTACTATGGCAAGGTAATCCTGAGCTGCTGAGGCTTTGGTTTTGGAGGATCTTTTAAAGCATGGCAGTGAGGTTTGTAAAACCGGTTCCAGCTGTACTGGAACAGTTGCTTGGTTTTTGTGTAAATGCTTAGAGCCGAGATGGAAAAGGAGTTTAATATCTGCTGTCATAAGAAGAAAAGAAAAATAATTGTTTTGTACTGTGAAAATAGTGGCTCAGTGTCCACATCAACAGTAAAGATAGTTTAATTGTATTGCAGTGGAGTTACTTAATCACTTTTTAATTTCAGATTTCTCTTGTTTGATAAAGTATCTTTAGACTAAGCTTGTTAATATTTATTACAGTCATTTTCATGTCCATGTTGAAGGGAGACTCTCCAAGTGAAACAAGTTCAGTTGTGTGCATGAGTTAATTTATGATCAGGAGCAATAAAAGGTGATAGTTTTGGGCACAGTGTCAGATAAATTAGAATCCATCAGTAAAACAATAACTGTCAAGGATGCATTCAGCTTTTTAATGTTACCTTAAGGGTACACTGCTCATCTAGAAAGTGTGATGTCTCTAGAAATATAAAATTACTGGACTTATCCTACTTAGGGCAGGATATTTGTATTTTGATTATTTATAATATGCACTGTGCTCTCAGCAAGTAATAACTGTGCTTCACTGCAGCTGCACTTGAAATAACAAAGAGCTTTGTGTCAGGACTGATTTATAACCCTTCAAGACAAGCACAGTTACCTTCTGTCTGTTCCAGACCTACAGAGTAACTCCTTGCTCTAATGCTGAGAATCAGCACTTTCTGCATATTTTGGGTGTTCTCACTCAGCTGAAAAAAAGCCTTTGTAGCACCTTCTAAAATAGATTCAATCTCCAGTGATTTGCTTTTGCTACTAGAAATGCAGGAGAGAGGAATATGTGACAGTTTTGCTGGTGTAACTCTTGCATTTTGTTATTGAGCTTTCTTTCCCTCATTAGTTTTCAAATATAAATACCTGAAGAGAGCTTAACTTCAGCAGGAGGTGGGCCAAATCAAATACCCAGCATCATTTGAGGAAACCACCAGATTGGATTGTCTGGGTAGAAAATTGCCTGTTTGTTATCTGAGCACAAACAGTTCAATGCACATCTGCATTGTCTCCTTAGCTTCCTTAAGCAAGCTAAATCACTAAACAGTCATTTACAGCAAAGGTTTTTCAGACAAATACTTGAACACTCAGATTGGTTTATAATTCCCTTGTTATCAGGAATATTGTTTTAACTAAAGAGAAAATGGATGCAGTAATAAAAATATTTGCATTGTAAAGGTAGAATTTATTTGCAGATGTAGCACCCACAACCAGCCATTTATATGAGGTTATCCCGAATGGTTCCAATACTCCCAGCTTTTCTCCTCGTCTGAACTCTCAGGCTGAAGCTGTGCTCTGGCTCAAAATGAGAGCAGTGAGTGAAGAGGCTGTTTTGCATAACAATATTTTAGATGACACCTTAATTTACACTTGGGCATATGTTGATAATTTAATAGTGTAGTCATTAGCATTAAGGAATCGCTGGGTTTAGACGATATGACAGCTGATTTATGTGCTGAGCAGAAATGCTTATAAAATCTAACAGGTGCAATACTTCAGTATTATTTTAATTTTCTCCCTCTCCAAGTACAAGAACGCTGGTGTGATTGAACTGGAGGCTTGTGTGAAGGCTGTGAGAGTCCTGGCAATGCAGAAGAGGAGCATGGAAGCCTCTGAATTTCTGCAAAATGCAGTTTATATCAACCTTCGGCAGGTCAGTTGGAAAGTCCAGTTATTTTTCTCTTGTCATTTGACAGAATATACAGAAAGTTAATTAGATTCAGGAGACTCCATTTTATTTTCTGTATCACTGTCTTCCTTCTGACTACAGCTTGACTTCTGAAGATTTTCACATCTGTGAGTCTGAGTTACTGATATTGAGAGTTCATCTAAAAACATGAGGACTTAGTTTGAGATTAAACTCTGTTGCTTTTTCTCCCTTGTGACAGTAAAAAACCCCTATTGTTCTCTTGTGATGCTGTACTAGGGAAAACCAGCTGCCTGGGACTGCTTTGCAGTGTATTTTTTAAATTTTCTTGATTGCATCTCATTCAGTGAAACTGAGGAAATCAGGAATGGCCTTTTGCAGAGTGAGCTGAAGGGTCTGATTAGTGTTCTTAATCAACTGAATTTTTGTTGTGTAGTGCAAAGTCTTAATTAAGCCAAATCAGAAAGGAATTCAGGGGGGAAATCAGTGTTTGGAACCGTGTGGAAAATGCTCAGTATCACCACAAAATAACATTAACACTTGAGCAATGTCTAAAGCTTGGTGTCACTGCTCACAGAGAGATTGCTGTGGTTGAAAGAACTAATAAAAAGCTGTTAGGTTTGTACTGGTTTTTCGTTTTTGTTCATTACATGCTGGTAAGATGAGCATTTTAAGTCCACACCACTGACCTCATTAGGCCCAGACACAGATAGCAGATTAATGAGGGAGATAGAATACTTTCTTTAATTTGTAAAGAATTCTTTCTCTGGAATTGGTTTTCTAACAAAGCATAAATGAGACAATAATTAATTGATAAGCTATCCTAAAAATCATTACTCTTCTTACAGAATGCCTTAATGCCATAACCCTTGTGGTGCTAAAGACCTCTTTAATTCTGTAACCTGTTCTTTCCTGGCAGTTCTGCACCCTTCGTTGTTCACTCTTCATCTTCTTGTGGTGCTGTTATTCCTGTTGCCTGCAAACTCCAATATTGTTGTTGTTTCTTTTTCTGAAAGTAATTACTGTCATTAAGAGAATACCCTGTTCTCCCTGACACCACTGATACTGCATCTTTCACTTTTTATCCGAGGAAAACTGTAAGAGCCAGTGTCTCGGTTTGAAAGACAGGTGTTTGCCAAGGAAGGCAGGAACTTCCCTTGGAATAGAAATTGTGACCCCCTTCTCTCCAAATTATTATAACTCTGAAAATCTGGGGCTTTCAGGCAAAAGACATGGGAAAAGAAGTAACAGTTCTTTACGTGTAACAAGGCCGGGCTCTCCACAGCAGCAGCCAGAGCCCCGCAGTTCTGCGAATTCTTCCCACGGCCACTGTAGCGCCACTCTCCTCCGGTGCTGAGTGTGAGAGGAGTTGAGCCCAGCCCCTCACCCCCTGCCAAAATCTTTGCCCTTCCCAAAGAGAAAACCTGCAGGTAAGAGAGGAGCCAGCTGCACCCTTCCTGCCTTGGCCATTGCTTTTGTCACTCTTAAGTACTGGGTGTTATTGTCTCTAACCAACAGATGGGACAAAATATCATGAGAGGAAGAAACAAAATGAAAAATCCTAACCCTCAACACCCAGCGAATGGCAAAGTTCTTGCTGCTTCAGTAGTTGATGTGTATTGGCTAATAACACACAAGCACAAAGCTTGCCAGCCAACATGAAAAACACTCAGTGAACCTGGTTCACCCAGCCCAAACCAGTACAGACTGGGATCTCTGCATGTCTGGGGAGCCACTTGGCGTCATTATGTGAAATAACAGTAGGATGATCTTCCCAGAGCTTTCCCCAGGGCTGGGAAATGCATTTTCAATAGAGAGGTGCGGCTTGGAATTGTATTTACAACTTTTTAAGATTTATTGTATAAAGCATGGAAACAAATAACAGTTGTATTTATAATTTGGACTAACTCAGAGGAGGAGTCATCCTGTGATAGCTGAGGGAATAAGTTGTAGGGCGGTGCTTTTCATTTTTAGGTAACTACAACATCAGCACAACCAATATTCTGCAGCAGAAAAAACACCTCACAGGTTAAAATGTAAGACTTATAAACAGGGAAACTAGGTCCTATCCATAAATTCAATTTCATGCTCAGTCTAGTAATATCATGTAATTGGTATTTTCTGATGAGCTGCAGGGTAATAAGACTTAACTTTGCATCCAGTTATGAGGAATAAATTGTAAAATATAATTACAGAGAAAGTGAGATTATAAAATTTTAATGTAGTAAGGAGTAATTAAAAAACAAATAAAAAGCTGCATTCTTTGAAAGCCTGACTTGAAATTGGCCTGAGGAAAAAACTGGCTCTATTACCTGGATAGTGACCTGCAGCCTTTCCAGGTGCAGTTGAAGCTTTGTCTGGTAGAGCAGTTAAATAAAAATTAACCAGGTGGAAATGATGCTGTGCTTCAGGTGGTGGCTGTTTTGCAGCCACCTTACAGGCATTAAGCTTCTATAAATTTGTGAGGTCAGGAAAGATGTTTGTAGACGCTACAGCCATGGCTTGCAGAATGCCTGCTGCAGTCTTTGCAGAATTTATTACTTGGAGTAGCTGTGTGGATTTTTTTCTCATTTTTTCTTCTTTTAAATTCCTGGATGGCAACACGTAATTGTTTGCAGGAAAATGCAATTTTGCCATTTTGTGGTGATGAAAAAAAGGTTTCCTGCAGCTGAGGGAAATACTTGAGTAACTTTGGGGAGAAGCATTAAGCAACAAGTTACATAACAGTGGTAAAAACTTAGATACGATGAAAATAAAACTTTCTGTGAATCTGCTGCCTCTCTCATAGTTGTTCCAATTATTAATGAGTGCTCCTTTCTACTTAAATAGCATGACGTTCTCTTTTATCATCTTAAAGAATTTAGTGAACATTATCACTATTTGTATTTAAGGAATAGCTTTTGATAGGGTTTTTAAGCTCTTTTTGCTTTATTTCCTGTTCATGTGCTTCTGCCCTTTTCAACTTTGCTGCTGTATTTTTTATTGTTCTAACCTGTTAAAAATGGCATAAGTAGGTAACTTCAGTATGACACCTTGTGTTCTTTCTGAGTGATTGCTTTTGGGAACTCAGCTAAGGTCTCCAAATTTTTTTCTGTGTTTTCCTTTTGTATTTTCTGTTTTGTCCAGCTGTATTGGTTTCGGGAAGTTTTCACCCTGGTGCAATTACATTTTTTCACAACTCTTGATACAGGGCTTGGTCTTTCTTAGGGATGGGCGGTACTTTTGCACTAGGCACTGTCTTCTGTTGTCCATCCTGAAAAAAATAGCAACTTGAGCTTCAAAAACTGTCTGAAACTTTCCAAATTGCTTTGCTTCTCTGTGTGTTTCTTCATATCCTGAAGTACAAAGATTTGAACTGTCAGGAAAGGTCATGGTGCCCTCTGATAACTCCTCTTTGATGTGTCTCATATCCCTGTGTTCAAAATCAGAAGTGACTTTTGAGAACAGACTACTTTTTTTGTAATTATATCAGGATTTAAGTGGCTAAAAGACATTTTGAAGCTCTGCTTACAAGACCTAATAATTTCTGTAAAAACCAACCAGTCTGGTGAGCAGCTCCCTTTGACTGTCCAAACGTTTTAAGTGTCTGAAGCTAAACACACTGGTTGATACTCCCAGGTTTGAAGAATGAGTTGCTTTTTCTGTCCTTTAGGGCTATTTTTGGGTGAAGTTTGTCACTTGAAACGCCTTTGCAGAACGTGTTGGCAGCTTTAGAGTAATTTAAAGTACGTTTTATTGCTTTTGATTGTGCCAGATGCTGTGCACTAGGTGTCAGCATTGGTCTGCGCTGCTGGTTCCTGGGGCGCAGAGTAGGAATCATCCAGAGTTTGTCGCAGTTTCTTCCTGGCTGGCTGACTCCAAAGCAAGATTATCATTAAGGCCAGAGGCAAAAAGAATTTAGTTACCTGTGACTTACACCGATACACTGACAAGCTACAGGAACACATGCCAGTAGTACCTTATCAAGTTGGTTTTAACTTTAAGCCTAATGGGAACTTTTAACTAAATTCCAGCTCACTTGTTGGCAGTGTGCAAATCTATAATGGAATTGTTTAGGTTGGAATAGACCTCAAGACCAACCATTAACTCAGCACTGCCAAGCTCAACGCTAAATCATGTCCCCAAGTGCCACATCTACCCATCTTTTAAAGCTCTTCCAGGATGGTGACTCCACCATGTCCCTGGGCAGGCTGTTCCAATACTTGACTCAGTGAAGAAATCTGTGTCTGTGTCTTTCTATGACATTTGGCTACTTTAGCATTATTTTTAACCTAGTTGGGAAAAGCTTCCATTGAACTCACTGCTGCCCTCCAAAACTTGCTTCATGCAAGGCAGTGGTGAGGCACTGGCTCAGGTTTGCCAGAGGAGCTGTGGATGCCCCATCCCTGGGAGTGTTCAAGCCCAGGTTGGATCGGGCTTGGAGCCACCTGATCTAGAAAGACATTCCTGCCCATGGCAGAAAGTTGGAACAAGGTGATGTTTAAGGTCCTTTCCAATCCAAACCATTATATGAGTCTGTGATTCAGTCTCACAGTGTATAAATCACAGTGCGGTTTCATGGAATGAAATATTTGTGGTTTACAGGATTAGAGACATAAGAATTGAGACAGTAGTTTCTTGCTTTCATAGCCTGAGATTTCAAGATTAGATTTAATCTTCAAGGGACAAAAATGTTAGTGAATCACTAAATCTTGGAAGAGGCATATTTCTGCACTCCTTTCATTCACATATCATGTTCAGTATCTTCCATACAATGTGGAGCTTTTTTAGCCATTACTGACTGTTTAGACGGTTTACTTGTTAATACCACTGACAAAGTTGAAGCTGCAGAACTTCATCTTTCCAGCTTTTGTTAACAGTTGAACCAGTCTTAAGTTTTGCTGGCTGCAGAATGTGTCATGCCTGGCTGTGTGCAAATCCCTGGCCTTCTGCAGCGCCAATGTCTGCTACTGCTTTTTTCCTCCTGTTTGTTTTTTAAAACTCAGCACTTTAAATCTTTGATAAAAACCAGTCCTTTCTCTTCTCCCTTCCGACTGCAGCTCTCAGAGGAGGAGAAGATCCAGCGTTACAGCATCCTGTCGGAGCTGTACGAGCGCATCGGCTTCCACCGCAAGTCGGCGTTTTTCAAGCGCATCGCGGCCATGCAGTGTGCGGCCCCCAGCATCCCCGAGCCTGGCTGGAGGGCCTGCTACAAACTGCTGCTGGAGACTCTGCCTGGCTACAGCCTCTCCCTGGACCCTCAGGACTTCAGCAAAGGTCAGTCTGGGTTACCACAGCTGGGCACCTAGCTGACTTTCCGTTTCCATTTAGCTGAATTTCCTTGAGGGATTTTGTACTGGACCTGAATTATTTGCTAATCTGAAGCTAATTGCAGCAGATAAAGCGGTTGTTTAACACTGTGCCTTCACTTTTTCTTAGTGTTGTTCCAATAATTTCAAATTTCTGCAAGCCATTGCTGAATGTATTGCTGTGGTTCCCTGTTTGGAGGAAGTAATTATGTGTTATTTATGGAAACTTAGTTTCTTATGGTTTTCAAAAATGTTTTGATAATATGCTTCTCAGTACATAAAAAGGTCATATATTATTCTGGATAATTTTTTTCAATTAAGGTGCCTTTAGCTGTTCCATCAGAAATTGTATTTCTTTTGATTTTGTAGCTGTTTGATCTTATAAGAACAGATTAACAATTCTTTTACATATTTTTGTATGTAGACACACATAGACACATATAATGTAATTAATAGGGTCTAATATGTCTCGTTTTCCCACAAATGAGATCAGGGCCAGCTAAAATGCTGCTTGGCAGCTCCTTTTGAGTAAACCTTTCCAAAACCTTGCATTGTGTTATACAGCAGCAGTTTTGGGGTCCATTCCCTAAATGTTATAGCTGCAGGAGAGGAGCAGGAAGTGATGGGCTGAGCTCTATTTGTGGGTGGTTAGTGTTGGGGTTTTTTAAAACTGTTGTCATTTGGCAGTCAAATTATATATGACAGGAGGTAGCAAATGCCAAGTGGACTGGGTGGAAAGATGCTAAGAATCTAGGAAGAGGGAATGTGCTGGGAAAAATATGCTGTGGCCTGGGATGGGACTGTGTTGGGAGAAGTTGTAGAAGTTCTGGAAGAAATTATAATTAAAAAAGCAAAGCAAGGACATGATTGGTGTTTATCTTTCATTTTTACCTTACCTTCATGGTGCACTGAAGTGCGTTGTCTCATTTTTTATCCCCGAAATGGCTCTTTTAGAGACATATGGAAAGATCAGTGCAAACTCTAAGATAGAAATGACATTTCACACCTGAAAAATAATGAGACTCTCAAAATATAAACTCTCAAGGTTTGGTTGCAGTAAATATTCCTAAAACAGTTTGCCAAATGCTGATGGGTGATATTACAAGGAAGGCTGTTGAAGTTTATGAAGTATTGCACATCTTGAAATATCTGTTATTTAAAAATTATTGCTGCTGCTTACTACTAAAAGCAGGTTAAACTTCATTAAGAGTGCTGCGTATTATGGTTCTGAAAGGAAGGTTATGTTATGATGATCTATTTATTCTTTCCACAGATACTCTGCAAATATGAAGTAATTCATAGTCTGAAACTCAGGATATGTGCCCTGTGTTCTAAAGTTTTATTGCTTTTATTGGCCGGGAAAGTATTTAGAGAAAATATCTTTTGCTTGATCTTTAAAGAGAGTTAAGAATTACCATTTTTTTTGTGGTTTTATTTTATTTTTTTTCCTTCCCAAAGATATGGAGTGACAGGACAAGAGGGAATGGCTTCAAACTGAAAGAGTAGGTTTAAACTGGATATTAGGAAGAAAGTCTTTACTGTGAGGATGGTGAGGCCCTGGCACAGGCTGCCCAGAGAAGCTGTGGCTGCTCCATCCCTGGAACTGTTCAAGGCCAGGTTGGGTGGGGCTTTAAGCAAACTGGTCTAAGGGAAGGTGTCCCTGCCTGTGGCAGGGAGTTGGAAATAGATGATCTTTAAGGTTCTTTCCAATCCAAACTGTTCTGTGATACTATTATTTTAATTTCTGTATGAAATCTCATGTGCATTGTCTAGAGAATTTAGAAAAATATATAAAACTTTAAAGGTTTTGTGTATACTTTTTGGGAAGTGTTAACTTCATCTTCAGATATTTAGTTGTACATTTATTAGTTGATAGACAAGCATATAAAGCAAAACTTGATTTCATGTTTAGATATTCAAGCAAATACAGCAATCTTATTTTTTGTGTTGAGTGCAAGATTTAGATTTTGTAACAACCATTGGGTGATCGGCATAAGTGCCATGAAATTACTGCTTAGCGTATAAAGAAAACCAAAATCAGTGTTTTTGTAATGATTTCCAACTTTAAAAATACATTAAATACCTGCATTTCTTCCAGGAACTCACAGGGGATGGGCTGCAGTGCAGATGCGTTTGCTCCATGAACTCGTCTATGCCTCCAGGAGGATGGGCAATCCCGCCCTGTGTGTCAGACATCTCTCCTTCCTGCTCCAGACCATGCTGGATTTCCTTTCTGACCAAGGTAGGACTTTTTAAAGAAGCAGATAATTGCACTTTTTTCTGACCCACAGTCAAATAATGTGACTGTGTTTTGAAATGCAATTAATTTGGGAAGGAAGGGAGAGCATGGAAGTTGGGGAGTTCTGTGTATGCCTGAGTGAGTTGTTGATGGCAGTTAGTCAACAGAGAGTTGAAATTAGGTGATCTTTAAGGTGCTTTCCAACCCAAACCATTCCGTGTTTCTAACTTTCAGAAGCTGAATGTGATGGCCTTGAGTTAAACAGTGTTTAACTGGGACAGTGGCCTTAAGTTCCTCTACATTTCTGAGGTGTCTTTCTTTTTTTTTAATTCAGCAATAAATTTTAACAGTATTGAATTTGTCAAAGGTTCTAAAGGTTCGAAGGTTTCAAAAGGACTCGTTTGAAAAGTCAGTTTTCACTTGAATGTGTTCTTTCCTAAATAAACTTCATCTTTTTAAAGCTTGTTATTGATTATCTGCTAAATCCTATTCTTGTATTTAAAGTTTGGGTAGTTTGCAGATCATTTTTAAAATCAGAATAAATAAAATTGAAAACTCTCAAGCTTAGAAGAAGTTACCAGTTAAACATTTGGCTCTGGAACTTGATGTTCTAACCGTTTTTCTCTCAGGTTTAGTTGCCTCTAGACACAGAAAATGAACATTTTCTAGTTTTTTTTTTAAATTTAATTCTCTTCATTTACTAGTTCAGTTGCAGTTGGGATACTGGGACTTCAGAAAACAGGAAAAAAAAGGTTTATTCTCCAAGTAGAAATTCAGCTAATGAGATTTATTTGTTCCAATGAAATCTAGATCTATTGATTAGAAACTCTTGCTTCTATTACTGGAACACAAATGCATAGTCACTCCTGGTTTGTATTTAAAACAAAATTTAATGTTTCAGTTTAATGAAGCATTTTAAAATACAGCTTTTCTATGTTTACTTGAATTTACTTGAATCTCCAACCATGCAGCCTGGCAAATCTAAATAAAGAGTATCATCAAGTAAATGGGAGATGTCAATCACTAATTTAACAACATGAAAGCTAAAAGTTTGATTTAAAATTAAGCTATTTAGTTACATAAATATGCAAAATGCAGTCTTCTGCTAAGCAAAAAGAGGTACTAAATTCTGTGTAGAACCTCTAATCTCAAGCTATTATGTTTTAATGGTAACAAGTCCTTAAGAATCACATTCTTTAAATAAGAATTAAAATGTGCAGTTGCAAAGTTGCTTGGAATTGAACCTATCTTTTGCATAATGCTTTTTGAAACAAAATTGTGTGTACAGCTCAGTGAATCTAAATTGTGTAAGTTCAGATATTTGGAAAAAAAACCCATTATTTTACTGTGGCTCTTGACTGATAATATTCATACTTCTTAAAAGGCCTGTGACTTGCATTGAGTGCAAATAATTCTGAGCTCGCTCATCTGTTAGGGCTTCTCTAAACACAGAACTACTTGGAAGCAGCTCCTTAGGAAATGTGACTGTCCCCTCCCAGGCAATCCTGTGGTGGGCGAGCTCCAAGTTGGGAATGTGTCTCCAGTGCCTCATGGAACATCTGAGCTTTGAAAGGGAAAGCTTTCTATGAGAAAATGAGGGACCCTGTTTGAAGATCATTAAAAGAATTTGTAGTTATGCATTAGGAATGGAGCAGTAAAATTTGGATACCTCAGGTGAAGTTGGCCTGGATACCGAGGAGCAGCCAGTGGAATTTAGGGGAGCAGAGATGAAGTTCACCAAAGATGTGCTGTTGCTGTGAAGTGGACGTGAAGCTGCCGCTCACAAAACCCTCTCTAAGCAAGTGCCCAACCTGCCAAAAATCTGTAAAGTCTACAGAGTGCTGGAGTCTTTGCTGTCCTTGCTGTCCTGGCTGCTCCATCCCACTGGTGCTGCTGCTGTGGCTCTGCTCCCTGGCTGAGCAGCTCTGGGAGGAACCCTGTGGCACCCAGGGAAATCTCCCCATGGTGCTCTGTGAGCCATGGTGGGTGTAACCCCTTTCCTGTGCTTCTCATCATTCTTGGCATTCTCCTACTTTCCCATTTTCTCCTTCTTTCCTCCTCTACGAAAAAATGAAGTTGAGGTATCGCTTTGGATCCCAACATTTAACCTCATTTGTGTTTTAATCTTCTTTTTGGGTATGTTCAGAACGTAATTCCTTCCTGCATTTGTGGATCAAGGCAAAACATGTCTCTTTTCAGCTTGAATAGATCAGGACAGTTCTTCACCTCTGCAAGCTCATGTTCTTTCAGACATTCAGCAGGATTTCAGGATTCCTGCTGTTTGCTTCTGGTGGCAAGGATCTTGATGTGCTGAGGTGACCTTTTTTTTTTTTTTTTTGGTGTCTTAATTCCTTGAAGATTCTCAAGGTTCATCTATTTTGTTGTTTGGGAAATAATGTGCACTTTTCAGTGCTTCTCAGTGTAGCCCTGCCAAGATCTTCCTGTCCTGTGGTTATTGTTGCTGCACTTGACTTCTTTCCAGTGTTCTGTTGAGGTGACAGCCTTCAGATTTGAGCTCTCAACTGCTCTGTCATATACTTAATAAATGAAACTACTGACTCCATGATGATTCTGCATTAAACATGCAGATGTAATTTTTCATCTGTTCACCAGGGGTTTGGATGTCTTTATTCTAGAGCTGACAGTAGGTGATGGAGAGAACTTCCCAGAATATCCTGGTATCCCTTTCGGTCCTTCCTCTGTGTGGTTGTTTCTTAAATAATTGGATACTACTGGAAGGTGTTTATTTTCAGCCTGTACTGAGATTGTTGTAAGTAATGAAGAATTTCTGCCAAAATTTCTGCTGAATGTGTTTCAGTTCCCCTCATTCTGTGGATGAGTTGGGATGGACTTGTCAGTGTTGGCTGAGCAAGCCACCTTGATGCCTTAACAGCTTCGACTTCTTGGTAGCTGAGGGGCTTCACACCATTAATCTGAAAGCACTTTCAGAACATTTTCCTTTCAAGCCTGCTCTGCTCAGAAGTGATGAGCTTGATCTAAGAAAGAAACCCCAAACCTTATCTTCAGAAATTATGGTTAAGCCTGAGCGTAATTTGATGATGTCAGACGTGGTGTCTTACAACTCTTAAAATATGTCTTTCGATCTTGCAGTTTGAAAGAGGAAATTATGCAGTATTTTAGACATTTTTTATTTATAGAACAGATTGCATATGCATTCCCTTGGTGTCATTTAAATTTCAAATTGCTATGTCGAAGTATGGAAAATAAGGAAGAATATTAAACTGGGCTCCTGAAAATTGACAGCTAGACCACAAGTGAATGTGGAAATTACTGTAACCCTTTGTAGCCCTCCTGCAGCAGTAAGGTCCAGACTGAGTTTCTGAGGTTCTTTACTTAAAATTGTAATGTTGTCCTGGATTTCCATCCAAACCTGTCAAAATGAAGTGAAGTTGCACAGGCACTTGGTGGATTATACCTCCCCATGGAGATTGGGCTAAATGGATTTCACTGGAGCAGGGGATAAGAATAACCTGTGAGCCTATAAATAACTTTTGGGCATGGAATGATTTAAAACAGTATCTTTTTTTGAGAGGCTGCTTTGGAGCAGCCTGTGACTCTGTTCACCTCACTGCCTCATGTTCTCTTGTTCAGGTCTTGCTGTGACTCTGATTTCCCCGTGTTTCAGAGCCAGAGTTCTAGAGTTGTGGAGAGTTCCAGAATCTTTCAGTTTGAGCTGGTTGCTCACCATTTCTCCCCTCTGCCATTTCTCCTGCCTATTCTCATAATGCTGATCTTTTTTTCTTTTCTCCTATTTTTCATATTTAGGTTAGAGGAAACAAGATTATAAATATTACAAATAAAGGCATAAGCCCAGAAAAGATTTTGAGGTGTAACTTGCTCAACTCATGAAAAATAATAACTTCCCACAGAAGCAGGAAGCCTGCCAGAACTGAAAGATAATCGAGGTATGGAAAGAGACACTCAGGGAAGATTGAGCTGAAAATTTGGATCAAGGTTTTCTGTTTAGGAAAGACGATTCCAAGGCTCGTCCTTCCTCTGCAGAGAATAAATCTGTGAAATTATTTTGAAATGTAATTAGAAGTGCTTTATGGTAGGGAGGGATCTGAACTGTAAAGTGAACAGTAATAAATTTCAGGTACCAGATAAGGTTCAGAGGCGCTAAAAGCATTTTAATTTTGAACAGCTGAACTGCAGTTGCAGTTAATTTCTTAAAGTGTTTTTATCCTCACTTTAACATTACAAATGGCAAGTGCATTGCTGTATTTTTCTAAGAGTTCAAGAAGGATGGAAGTTCTTCCAACTGATATATCTATGTCATAGTCTTCTAGTGACCCTGGCCACACCAGTGATTCTTTTTGCAAGATTCATCCCTCCCCTTACACATCTGTGGCTGTCTCAGTACTGACTAAGTGACCCTTGTTGTGGATGCTTCTCTTAAGGTGAGGTAAACCAAATTCCATCCTTTGAACCCCTCTGAAGTTCAATAAATTTGGCCTCAGTACTCAGTGCATTGTAAGAAGCTCTAGTAAATAATGGTAGGCCTGTGGATAATTGTGATTTAATAGGAGGAAGTTGGAACATCTTTGAAGCATGATTTATTTTTGAGGAATGATGGAGCATTTAAATGACTGTGATTTACTTGATATAGAATTCCTAAATAAAAAAAAATCCAAAAACATCTATTGGTACATTGGTTCATTAATGATTAGAAGAGATAGAAACAAGAAGTGAATGAGTTTAGAGTGTTGAGGATGGAGATTCCCAGGCACGTGCTCAGCAATAACTAAATTATCCCTGCATTATCAACAGTTTTCAGCACAAATCCCAAAACACAGCCCCAGCCGACTACTGTGAAGAAAATTAACTCTACCCCAGCCCAAAGCAGCACTTGTCAAAACAGATGTAAGGTGTTAGGAAACGGGCAAAAGTGACAATATCGCAATCTGTTGCCAAGCCAAGGGTATTTAGAAGAATTTCTAGAGTTGACTTGATTGTGATGATGTTACTTGAGAGTGGAGAATAAGAAATCCTGTGTTGGAATCCTGCTCTTCAGGTCTGCTGATGCTGTCACAGGTAATCCCCCCAAGCTGTGTAACAAAGGCACCGATGCTTTGCTCTGTAGCTTCTCTTTTGTGCTGCAATGCTTAAAATACTTAAATTTGCATTTAAATTAGGGCAGCATTTCTCCCAGATCATCTGTATTGTGTAAATTCATTTTTAGAAAGGTAAATGTTACTGATCGTATGGGCAAAAAAGAATGATGCTTTAATCAGACTGAGCAGAGAATTTAATGCAGATTAAAACTTGATGTAAACTTCAGAGTTGGAGTGAGGTTTATTTAACTGACACTGATGAACTGGTTTTGATGCACTGTGTTGTATTTTAGCTGACAAAGTACCTGCAAGTTGGTATTGCCCAACCAATAAAGCTTTCAAAGGGGACCTACTTTGGTTGGTCTTATAATATTCAAATTAACTGATTTCAGGATGAAGATGGAAATGTACAGTATAATTACCAGGGAATATTTATAGCAGCCTGGGTAGTTCTTAGCCATTACTTTGAAATATTTTACAGCTTCAGCTTAGTGCCATATCTCGCCTGTGTACTTACATGTAAATAAGTGCACCTGTGTGTATATATATGTATAAAAATGTAATTAAACAGACTTGTCACCTTGTGTGTTTGATGTGTAGCAATGGCACAGTGTGGTCTAAGAATGAATATATTAAAAAAGCCTGAATGGAAATGCTTTGTGATAGGTTGGAATAAAAGACTTGGGAGATTGCATATGAAGTAGGAGGAGGCTCCTTACGAGTCACTTAAGTCTTATTCATCATGGCACTGTGACTTCTGCTGCTTTTCATCCACTTCTGTGTTTTCATCACTTCTGTGCTATCAAACTGCAGCACCATTCCTGCTACACTTCCTCCTGCTTTTTTTAATGCCTCACTTTTAGAATGTCTCCCTGGAATTTGTGTTTGGTAGAGACAAGCCAACTTATTTAATAATTTTGCTCAAGCTGCTTTATTAAGAGGGTATAATTTATTTTCCTGAATTACATGTCTTTTAGACTTTGATTTTTTTTTTGAAGTGGAATAAATTAATGAAGTGGAGTTAACTAGCAGCAGGAATAAAATATTTAAATTCATTTGCATAGCACTAAATATGAAACACAGCAATTTTTTAAGTCATATGTAATATGACAAAAATAACGTACTGTGAATTAAATATTTAGCATTACAGATCAGCCTGAAAGTCTCACATGTGATTTACCTTTGCTTAAACTTGTGTGTCAATGAGAAAGAGACATAAACTCCAGTCAGTGACATAGCCAAATTCTTAGGCTGTGATCAGAAGATCAATTGTTACAGTAAAATAGTGTTTTTTATCACAAAAAATTTCTTTTAATTTTTTTAAGGTCACTCATGAACAAAATGAAATCTTTGAACTTTAGCTCAAAATTGCATCTACATGTAGGTACCTCTGATCTTGAAGAAGTGCGATTTCCCTTAATTAATTGAGGGGAAAAAATACAGGTGTGCAAATGAGGGACATTGCAAGGTTCTTCTTCCAGGAAAAAAATATTCCTTTGGGGAAGATCTACTTTAATTGGCAAGATGAAGACATGAAGAATTTGTGCTGTATTATTAAGTGCTGTATTTTTTTGTACCAAAGGAAGCTATTTTAGGAGGTGCTATATTACTAAAATTCAAATATATTTTATATGACATTTAACAGCTCAATACTGCTCTCTCACCCTAAATTCAAATTCAAGCACTGGAGTCAAGGCTGCTGTTGAAATTGGCACTTTAAATGGAAAAAGAAATGTCCATATTTAAAAATGGATCATCCATGTACCTTAGTGACCTCCCCATCTGATGTCCATTGAGTGTGACTGGATGTGCCAAGAAAAGATGAGTGGGATAGGAGTGATACTGAGGAGATGTTTTACAGAGAGATGGGAAAACTCAACTGTGCATTAGGAGAGAGAGCTGACATGTTTTCCATGTAAGTTTTTCATACAGTTTCCCAGTTTTTTCAGCAATTAAACCATCCTTTTCTGAAGCAAGTTTAGATCACCAGTGGAGGCACTGAAATTTTGAATCCTATAAACCTTTCTGGCCAAATTCCTGTGACGTTGCATAACAGTATATTGGGGAAAATGTTCTGCAGAAATCAGTGTGTTGTTCTTTCCATCCTCTGTCTCTGCTTCTTCCACACAAAATCCAGAATCTGATATGTTTAACAGTTGCACCATTGTATCTGTGAATATTTACAAAACCTACCTTGCCCAGAAGCAGCTTTAGAGCAGTCCCTTAACTTCATTTATCATTACAGAAGTTATCTATGCCTAATTTACTCCACTTTTTGTAAAGGTAGGACTCCTGGTATTCCTTATCACGAAAAAATTAGCATTGATTTTACTGCTTCATATACTGACTTTGTGTGTACAAAATTTTTTTTTTGGTATTGAAAGTGTGCAGATATTTGAAATTCTGAGATATGGTGGAGAACCAGACCCTGAAATTTTAATGGTGTCTTTATGAACTCTGTCTTCAGCTATGTTGATTTTGAAATGAGAATTTAACTGGAAATATTTTTGTGCAAACTGGCTGACTTCATGTGTATACATTTTATACAATTATTAAAAACCTTGTAATGGAAGACTGTGATGTATTTAGTCAGTCTCTTCTTGTTCTTTGACTCTGCGGCAGTCTTATTAGAAGTGGAAAACATTTTGCTTCTAAAAGACAGCAGTTTTTATTTGTGTCTAAAATACTATCTTTTTTCCGCTTACTGCAAAGTTAGTAGTAAACTGAGAACTTGTTTTTCAAGGATGAGCTGTTACACAGCAAATAACTGAATCCTGCATGTGGATGGAGTCAGTCTCTGATATAGTTCATGATGCTCTGTTCATGAAAGCGGGTCTAACTCTCTAGTAGCACAGATTAATTATTTTCTTTTATTTTCTGCTCTTTTCTATATCAAATGGTGAATTTTATTAGTCTCTGCTGTGTTTATTTTATAGCTTTATGTTGCTTGGTTTCTTAAAGAAATGGGATTCCTATTCTGCTGGCTGCCAGTGCCTTTCTCCATAAGAACAGCTTTGGAGTCTCTGGGGGACACACACATTTATTGCAGTAGACAACAGTGGGATGAAGACCCAGGGTTCCTGTGTTGCTTTCAAAGCAGCTTGTTCAAGTCTGAGATTTCTGAGCGGATTGAAGTTGTGTTTACTTGCTCCATGTATTCTTTTCAGAAAAGTATTAGTGGTGCTGTTTGTTACTAAAACTGTAGAAAGTGCCATCACCCAATCCCTGTCAAGAGTTAATGGGGTGGAAAAGCAGGGGGTGCTGCAGGTCAGAGAGGTGCTCTGTTCTGTGGGTTCTGCTCTGTTCTGTGGGTTCTGCTCTGTTCTGTGGGTTCTGCTCTGTTCTGCTGGGTTCCCAGCCCCAGTGATGCAGGAGAGGATTGATCCTGCAGGTCTTGCTGAGGTGCTTTGCTGACACCTCTGGCCTGGCTGTGCCTGGGGAAGGGGGATGCCCTGAATACACAAATGTGCTCCCTGTCCGTCTGCAACCGCCCAGACCAGAGCTCAGGCGCTGCCTGCCGGGCTGAGGAGCTTTGCACACCCCCTGCAGTCTGTGGTTAACTGCAGAGTAAAAGGTGTGTAGTGGTTGCTGTCTGTGAATAATCGATTTCTACTGCAGTTTTTGTGAGGGTCTTAATGTATTTTGTGACATTTTTGAAATCCTTTAGTTTAAAGGATTTCACTGCATCTTCATGGCAGAGTGAGACTGAAGATGTCCCTGGAAGCAGACACGGACTTTGTCTTCTCTGGAGCTCACCAAGCAATTCTCATTTTGTGTGGGAGTGTGAACGAAATATCACAAAATCACAGAATAGTCCGAGTTGGAAGCAACCTCAGAGTAACCATCTCTGCTGTGGGCAGGCACCCCTTCCACTATCCCAGGTTGCTCCAAGTCCCATCCGACCTGGCCTTGAACACTTCCAGGGATGGGACAGCCACAGCTTCTCTGGGCAATCTGTGCCAGAGCCTCACCAGCCTCAGAAAATAGGTTTTTTACAATATTTAATGTAAACCTGCCCTCCATCAGTCTGAATCCATTTCCCCTTGTCCTGTCTCTACATGCTCTTGTAAAAAGTCTCTCTCCATCTTTCTTGTATGCTCCCTTCAGGCGCTGGAGCACCCATATCTATGGGTTTATGGGTGCAAAAACTGTTTTTTCTTTATTTTTTTTTCTCTCAGCAGACTGGCTTTTCTGTCATGTTATATGTTACTATTAACTCATTAAGGAGATGTTTGAGTCTGTAGTAAGAGAGTTGTGTCAGGACTGCTGCAGGAGCTTTCCTCAGACTTCTCTGTGACCATTATTTGATGTTTTCAATAGAGAAGGAAGAAGCTCAGCCAGCACAAAGCACCCTGGGCAATGAGGGTTTTTGTTAAAAAGTTGATTCTGGGCCTGTTGCTGGGGTAAAATTGGAGTCAGAAGGTGTTGAGCTATTTTAGTGTTTTCAATATTTCATTTCCTTTTATTTCATAAGGAAATTAAATTCAGTGTGATTGGTGGGTCAGACAGGAAATGTTCCCTTTCCTCATTCTACCTGGCTGTGGGTGGTTCTGCAGGGGACACTGTGACTTGATCAACACTACATCAACCAATTGTTGCCACAGAACAAATGTTGTGTTTTTATTCTTTGCCTTAGTGTTCAATGGCTAGTGACTGAACCTCAGTAGAGCTATTTTAAATTTCTTCAAATATTGACGAGCACAGTTACAGCAATTGTGTTTTTCTCATTTTCTGTGTTATATGCCAAGACATGAGCTGCTGTTTTGTTACACTGTTAAATCACATTTACTAAAGTGCTTAAAAATAAGTATATAACTGACCTTCTGTCCTGTCCTGGTCTGATTTTTCAATGGCTCTATTATTGTGAAATACTGCTCCACATGACTGTGAAACAAGCAGAAAGTCTTGTCTTTTTCACATGTCGTAGCTTTCAGTCACTAATGGTTTCTGACTGTGCATCTGAAGCTCTCAGATTTTTGTCTTCTCATATTAGAGCAAGGTTTGAAGCAGCTTGGATGCAAAACCAATGCTTGTTTTGTTGAGGTGAAGTAGTTAAGCAATGAAATTCTAAGAGTATGGGTGGACTTGGAAAATTTTCAGTTGTCAGAAGCAGTTAAAACCAATTTGGTATGAAATGGGAAACTGAATATGGGGTTATACTGAACAAACTAAGCAGAATATGCTCCATGTCGGTGCTGACAATGGCTTTGCTTCGCTTTATTTGATTACAGCCATTCTGTGATCCTGGTCTTTCAGTGAATCTGGAGAGAAACTGAGGGGAAAAAAATTGGTGAACATAGTTAATCCAGATGAGAAAATAAGCTTCCACTCCTCACTCAATCAGTGAGTCTCTCATACCTACACAAGAGTATCCAGTAGTGCTCCCAGCTGCAGGACAGGCTTTTAAAGCTGTTGAGGTGAATTCACAGGTCACAGGATCAAGTGGTGATTGCCTTTCTGCTGACCTGTACAAGCATGAAGGCACCAGGTGGGTAAAAACCTCCAAGAAGAGCAGCTGGGTTTTGTCTCTTTTCAAAAAGATAAGTGCTGGTGATAACAGTCACAGAAATCTCCTAACTGTGGGTCAGGAGGGAGGTTGAGGAGTTCAGTGGCTCCTCCCAGGAGGTTCTGTCAGAACACAAGGTCAGGCAGCTAGAAGCTGTGAGAACTCAGAGCTGCAATCACTGTAGCAGGTTTTTGGCAACCATTAGGTACAGAGGTCAGGGAGCTGAGGTGCTCCTCGATGGAGAAGGTTCCAGTGTTTGCTTTCAGAAGTGGCTCCTGGGCAGGATCAGGCAGCTCTTTTGCATTGTGAATACTTCCCACCGTGTCCTGCTGATGTGGATTCCTTCAGTGTCTTGGCTGAGATGTGGTGCTAAGAAAAAGGAGCTGAGCTGCTGGCCTGGCAGCAGTGTGTTTAAAGCTGTGTTTCACACCACATCAACATAGAAAAATGGTTTGATTTGGCTTTTTTCTCACAGAAAGCATGGGAAGCCGTTACCATGAAATAACCACGCGACTCAAAAATCTGTAAACAAATTCTTCTTGCAAATGGCAGCCTGCTTTCTTTGAGAACAATAACTGACAGTGTTTCACACTAGGGAATGAAAGGCAGTGCTCTGGAATGACAGACCTTTGCTTTCAAGCACAATTAAGCACATGCTGTAGTATCATCTTCATCATTCCTGGTAGCTGTGAAGATTTCTGTCTCAGTGGATTCTGCTTCCACTATGTGCCCTTGCTCATAATACGGCAAATAACCTGAAATTTTGATGGTAATACTCAGCCTTGAATCACTACAACTCCTGGCTGTGCTGTGCTGCTCTGAGTGTATGTGGATGTCTAATCAATGTGGTTTTAGGAACATTTCCTACAGGCAATTAAAATGTGGGGAATGGTTTAAGAGACTGTTCAGTGAAACACAGACACATGCATGGCAATTTGTCAGTTATGTGGCATTAATTTCATAATGCAGGGGATTACAATCAATGTTTATTTGCTTTGAAGGAGTGTGTGTACTTATGGCTGTAGAATTCACAAACTAAGCTGGATTGATGTGAGCATTGTGGGATCTCCTCAGCCCCGGGAGACCTCACAATGTACAGAAAAGTCCAGGTTTCCAGCCCGTGCTGCTGAAGGAGTCTGGAGTCGTTTGTTCGTGTTCTCAAGGCAGTTTATCAGTTCCTTATCAAAAGTAGATTTCTCTGCCCTGCCAGGGTTGACACAGAACGNTCTACAGGGTTTTAAACCCCCCTGTACATACATTCAAATTCTTTTCTTTTTACTTATAACTACTACTATTTTTCTATCTAAGCCTTTGTGACTTGAAATTCTTCATACAAAGTTGACAACCTGTTCCATGGGTTAGAATCAGAGCCACAGGCATTTTCAGTATCATTCCAGGGTCCCTGACACTTCTGGCAAGGCTGAAAAGCCTCCTGACCAGGTTTTGGGTCGGCCAAAGGCATCATAGGAACCCCCTGGGTTCCAACAAGCATCACAAGCATTGCTGGATGTTTGTGCTTTTCAAGGCCCAATATGGTGTTTTGGACATGTTCTGGTGTTTTTGGCATGATGTACAGGATATGTTTCACATTTTTCTCAGCTTCCTTTCACAGCTGCTATGCAGCATTTTTTACCCTTTCTTAAATATGTTCTCACAGAGGTGCCACCAGCATAACTGACTTTGGGCATCAGCAGGTTTGTTGTGGGGCTGTCTGGAATGGGCTCTGCCATGGGGATACCCTGGTGCCTTCTCTTTTGCTACCAAAACCTTGCTGCATAACCCAGTGCACTAAGCAGGATTTTTTCTGTAGTACTACTACTGATAATTACTTGTTACCACCCTCTCCTTTCCTATTTAGTTTTCTCATTGAGTATTTTGACACTTTAAGTATTTCCTAGATACACTTTCGGTGTTGAATAATTATTTTCATTGATAGCACGTACGTGGAACAGCCTGGTCTAATGGAAGGTGTCTCTGCCCGTGGCAGAGTCCTTGGCTGGAGTTTCAGGTTCCCTCCAGCACTCTATGAATATTCACTTATATAAAACAATATAGGTATTTTCAGCCTCATTCTCTCTAAACAAACACTCCCTGGCTTTTCTGTTTGCAGCTTTCCATTTCATTGGAGAAATCGGGAATCAGAGAATCATAGAAAGGTTTGGGTTGGAAGGCACCATAAAGATCAAATACAATTTTGTGCTGAGGCTTTATATTTCCAAATAGACTTGTGTTTTTCTGGAGACATAATTTTATGTATTGTTGAAAATAATTGCTGGATAAAACTAATACGCAATAATTGTGCATTCTTGAAGAGAAGCCAAATAATATGTATTTATTTAAATGTTCTTGTATTTTTAAGCAAAACCAAAGAAAATCTTTCTTACGAGTTGTTATGATTTAGTAGCATAACACAGTACAGTTATTTTGAGGATTAGATTGTTTTCACACAAGTAATTTGTTTCTCTTCATTGCCTTTGATATTATTTAATCTAATGCTTCAGAGCAGACCTTGTTCCCATACAATGCTATTATTAATAACCTTAAAGTGTGTGAGGCCGATTGTTTTGTTTGGATATATAGATTTAACAGATGGAATTGTGAAAAATTGTATTTTGGCAATTAAAAAACCTAACAAAAAGTAGGTATAGACTGGCACTTGAAAATTTCCGAGAAATCTAGAAAACTCTTTTGCTTAAGGTCACTTAAAATATATTTCATCCATCTGTCGAGGTTGAACATCACTCCAAGTGCTGAATGCAGAAATTAGTTGGTGTACCATTTGAGTTATTTTGTACAAAAAAAAGGCTATAGTCTCAGTTAAATGTGACTTTGAAATTGTTTTCTAATTTTATTTTCTAGAAAAGAAAGATGTTACTCAGAGCTTGGAAAGCTACACGGCAAAATGCCCTGGGACAATGGAAGTTATCACTCTTCCAGATGGTTTGAAGCTGCCTCCTGTTCCCTTCACCAAATTGCCTATTGTGAAGTAAGACCAAAACACAGTCTTTAACTTTTTCACAGTACCTGTCAAATTTTAAAGGATGAAATTTTGAAAGGATACAGTCATCTCCCTTTATGCATGTGGATCACAGGAGCATGGAAAAATGTCAAAATGTCAAATTGTTTTGAGAAACTCTTGAGCAAAAATAGAGCCTTTGACCAGAAAATACTTAGTGGCCTTAAGTTCCAGGAAGAGAGAAGTTTTGTTTTTTTGAAGAACTGTCCTTCAACAGTTTCTTAATCAACTGAAGGAAGGTATTTTTCTGCAGCTGAGATTTTAGTTGAATACTTGATATTTCAGTACTTCAACACTGAAGGTCCACGAGTTGGATGCAGTCTCCATCCATAGAGCTTGGAGCTCACCTAGAAGTGGTGCTTTTTGTAACTCTCCAGGTGCTGCATTTTCAAGCTGGCACCTTCACTGACCTGTTCTAAATCTCAGTTCCATTCAGGCACATCATGTGGTCAGGCCAGTGAATAATAACCTGTTCAGGTTGAAGCCTGGCATGAAACATTAGAGACAGTCAGAGAGAGAGAAAGCAGCCACTGGGTATCAATAATAGAAGACTGAAAGAAAATATTTTCTTTTTGAAGGAAAGATAATTCCTATTCAGAAAAGGTATGCTGAATAGTGAAGAAAATGGGGCAGATGCTGATTGAATCCTTGTTCTCGGGAGTCATAGCATCATAGAACCATGGCATAGTTAAAACTGGAGAGCACCTTTGAGGTGGTCCAACCATCAACCCAGCAGCACCACCATGTTCACCATTAAACCATGTCCTCAGATGACCCATCCACTCATTTTTTTGAACACTTTCAGGGATGGTGACTCCACTACCACCCTTTCCAATACTTGACAACCCCTTCCATGAAGAAAATTCTTCTAATATCGAATTTAAACCTCTGGTGCAATTTGAGGCCATTTCCTCTTATGTGGTTGCTTGTTACCTGGGAAGAAGAGGCCAGTCAGAACTCTGGCAAGAGATTCCCAAGACTTGTTTTATATGCTGAGAGAAGGGGACAAACATTTCCACTTACACAATCAACTTATCTTGGCTGTGCTTGGAATGTTGGGAATAGCTCCTTCTGTTTTGCCATGTGGCAAGGAACCCAGCATCAGTTTTAGTTAACATTTAAGAATTGCTGTTCCTCTCCTCCTCCCTCTTGTCTTTTAAAATTTCTATAAAAACCATAGTAATACTATGTACTCCAATAAAATATTCATTGAATTTAGATATAAAGCCTCTGATTATGTCTGCCCAGCAGATCTGGTGTTGTGGAGCTGCCCAGCCCATTGGGAACCAGCTGTGCTGCTGGACTGCAGAGCTCTCTGAGCTAAATTGTGCTAATTTTTGTGACATCAATTATAAATGTGTGGAAATGTCATTTTGATCAATGTTGAATAACCTCAGCTTACGATTCAATCCATGTTAGAGCCCTCTAGAAACACAGTTACTGATGGGGATGACTTCTATTTACTGTTGGCATTTCATGGTCTACGAGTTTTAATCCATTTAATGTGGGGTACTTATTTTGGATGCAGATTTCTTAATCAAAATACTGTCAGACATGGAAATGCCACAGTGAAATAAAAACTCAGAGGCAATGTTACCTTTTCTACCCAGTACCTTAAAAGCAATAGAAGAGGTTTGGCAAGGCAAAATCTTTATATTCTATTACTCATGTTCATTATGAAATCACCATCTGGTATTTTCTTAGATAAAAAATGCACTATTCCCATTTTAATAATTTACCTGTGTTAAAGGTAATTGTCTTACTAATATACTTAAAAGCAGAAAATTTTATTTCTTTCACCACTAAGCAAGATCGTTTTTAATTAACATTTTCCAAACACAGGATTTTGATCTTCAGGGTAGCTAGTGAAATTAGTTACTAATTCTTAATTGTCACTCATTTGCAATCAGTGGTGTCAGGCCAGGGGACAAGCTTTTCACACAAAGGGATTAAAAAATCTGCCTGACCTGTGAGAGTTCAGCTCTCTGATACGTGGTAGAGGAACATTCCTTCCACTGCAATGCATTCAGCTAGAGCAGGTTATCACCCAGTATTTATATAATAACCATGAAGGAGCCAAAGCACTTTCCTCTGTATATAAAATAAAATTCCTTTTTATTACCTCTTTATTTAATTCAATGTTTGTTTTCTCAAATCAGTATAATTCACATTTTTGCTTTAAATTGCATTCTAATTTTTAAAAAAATTCTATCAGAAGAGATTTTAAAAGATGAAACATCAGGGGTCTTTTACAGTTTCCTTCTTATTCCCTTGGCTTGTTGTCTGTGATTTTGCATATTATTTTGATACTAAGTATCACCAGCATGTAATATATGGATGTGATTTATTTCTTGTTCAACCTACTTTTTCAGTGTTATTTAGTAATTTCTTATCTGGTGTTTTGTTTCACAAAGAGAACTTAAACTTGTCTGTGTAGTGTTACTTTTACAGCTTCATTATTTTTCAGCAGAAACACATCTTGTGTGTGTCTACTTTATATTACTGTGATACTGATATATCTCAGTATCTGTGATACCGAGTTCCTGATTTGAAGTATTTAGGTGTCCTACAGGTTATAGAATGCTGCTGATTTTACTGAATATCCACCAATGTTCTTGTTCTTCTGCCTAAAACTTAGTATTTACTTTCCCCTCAGCATTGGAAGAGCATTGATTTCCCTGCATGGCATTGTAGGAAATTTGGTCTAATCTAATAAATCATTTGTTTTCTGTCTATTTGTAATTGCTTTCTGGCTGTTTAACAAACCCACACCAGTTTATGGAACACTTCCTTCCTTCCAGAAGCAACTCTGCATTTTTACTGTATTAAAATCAGCTTTATTCACTGTAGAGAAGTTTCATTATTTCTTTCTTTATTTTTCTTTATTCCAAGTGTTGTCCAGTGAAATTGTGTCTGGATTCTAGTTTGGGTTTAAGTTAAATATTTGGCTGCTTTCTGCTCTGGAGTTGTGGTTCAGTCTGCACTCAAAAATTAATAGCTGCATTTCAAATGTTCTGGCTTTTTTGTTTTGGTTTTGTTGGTTTCTAAAGAAGACATTTTCCCTTTGTTACTTGTTTTCTGAGAGCTTTCTGAAACTGCAGTTTCCTTGAGTTGGTTTTACCTCCTTTTGTATTGTAAATATTTGCTTCAAGTTTTCCTTTTCAGGTATTTTATTCTGTGACTGACATTTCATATTTATCAGTTCTTTTTTAACACAGTCATCTGTACAAAATAGAATAAATGAAATAATTAGAAATTATTTTTACTCAACAGATCTGTGAAGCTCTTGAACCTCCCAACCAGTCTCCGACCTCACAAAATGAAAAGTTTACTTGGTCAGAATGTGTCAACCAAAAGCCCCTTCATATATTCTCCAATTATTGCACACAGTCGTGGGGAAGAACGAAATAAGAAAATAGGTAAGAACAATTTGCAGTATTTTTCTGTTATTTTGTTTAGTTAGAGAATCTTCTGTGATCAAAGAAAGCAAATCTGAACATATTGTCTTTTATTTGAGGTAACCAGTTTTTTAGCCTCAAGTCCTGACGGAACAAATCTTTTTTCTCTGGGGCACAGTTTCATATGCAAAAGAGAAATAAAGTCTCATAGATGATAACATTGATTTTTCAGAAGAGATAAACTAGTTTTATTTCCTTCTCAAACAAAAGAAAATACAGAGAAAACTTAGTCTGACATGCTCTGCTTGGCACAGTTTCAGTGCCCTGAGGAAAGCACACTGTTGTGGTTTTTCCTTTTCCTGCTCTGGTTTATCATAAACTCAGAGGGATGAACTGTCTGATTAGTCCCTTTTACTTAAGGACAGTTCAGCCAAGACAAAGTTTTTAAAGCCTGTTAGGAATATTAGTAATTTTCTTTTTATAAAGATTATAAAGCCTTTCAGTGCAGTAATTGTATGACTGAAGAAAGATTAGAAGTTTATTTAAATCCTGGATTAAGTTACAAATATTGGTATAGTTCTTTTTGAGGCTTTTGTGCATATCACATGTGTGATAATTTTTACCAGAGGCATCCATGTCAGCACAAAAAAAGATTTATGTGACTGTGGAGTGGTTGTAAAAACTTCAGAAATGTGCAGGATGTTTTATCTTAACTTGGCTCCGTGTTCATCTGGACTGTGCCTGGCTTGCAGTTTTCCCAGAATCTCTGTGTGGTTTCCTCTTTCCAACATCTGTGGGTGTGCTGCTGCTGAGGACCCTGATTATAATTAAGGTGATATCCCTGACCCCGGGAAGAACATGGATGTTTCTAGTTGGGATTATGGTGATGTGTATTTTCAATAAATAGCTGAAACAGGAGCAGTTGGGATGTGCAGAGGCAGGGACAATTATCTGGCAGTTTGGATGCACTTGGGCTCAGTGTGACTTTGCTGCAGCACTACTTCCATTTCAAAAGAGAAAGGATAAGAAATTAAAAGAAAATGTCAAGAAGAATTAATTAAAGGATAAATTTAAAAAATGTGCACATAGGGGAACATCTTAAAGTGCTCTCTTGATTTCTCTTAATAATTTATTGAAGGTTTGATTGCTATTAAATTTTCAGCATTTAATCTCTTAGCCATACCGTGTCATGTTTTTCTCATTTAAATAAAACCTTATTCCCAGTTTTGTCACATTATTGTATAATGCAGTATTCTCATTCCTTGATGGATACAAAAGGAATCTGCATTGTTGAACTGGTTAGGATTTGTTTTGGTGCTTCGTGTACCGTAGGAGATTTACATTTTACAGTGCACTTTCTTCTTTTTGGTTTTATTTAGCCTAAGGAGATGTCTGACTGCTTCTGATCCTGTACAGCATTTGTCTTTTGAAGTAAATAAACATTGCAGTCACTGCTAAAAGCCTCTAATGTTTCAAAGTTTAGCGAACAAAAGAAAATACAAAATGAAAGCAGATACTTCCTTTGAAAGAAGATAAGAAATTTATTAACTTCAGAATTAATGAGAGTATTTTAATGGCATGTATTTAACATTAATTAAAAACAACAACAACAAATGAACTGTTTTTCTTACATGGAGATAGTACTCCATATTTTGGTTAAATTATTGTTTTACAGCAAAGAAAATCAAGCACTGCTGACAAACCAAAGGGAAACAAAACCCATTTAGAAAGTCTTGAAATGTTTTCAGCTTTCAACTTGATAAGCTTTTCTGATTGGAAACAATAACAGGGATAATTGTATTCTAGTTAAATTGCTTTAATAGCATGCTAGTCGTAAAAAATAGATCTGCTGATTTTTGACACAAAGTGTTTTGTTGGTTTTGAGTGCTGATAGTCTAAAGCAGCAAGAATATATAATATAGTTCTGTTAGTAAATCCAGCAGCTCTGTCATACCTGTATTAGCTAATACAAGTATAGCTCATTTTACCTTTCCTTTCAAAGCCTTTTCCCCCAAGGAAACAATGCTGTAGCACTGCACTGGCACATTTTTCACAGGGGATTTCAATCTCATCACAAAAACCTCCATCGATTCAGACTCCACCATGTCCCTTGGGAGGTTGTTGCACTGAATCACTGTTCTTACTGAAACAAAAACAAATTAGTAAGAAAATAAAACCTGTTTCATGGCAACTTGTGTCTGTTACCCTTGGTCTTCTTTCGGTGGCTCCTTGTGAGGAAAGAGCTTCTGTCCTTTTTATGCAGCGCTATAAGTACTGGAATACTGTGATGATACTGCTCCTGAGCCTTCTCTTCAGCCCACAGAGGATACCTCACTCCTTTACTCTTTCCTCATCACGTGGGTTCTCCAGTCCTTGATCAGCTTTGTGGTGCTCCTTGGGATCCTCTCCAGTCTGTCTGTGTCTTTCCCAGCTGTGGGGACCAGAACTGGACACAGTTGTGCCTGACAAGCACAGTGTGGAGTCCAGCCATCAGCTCTCTCTCTCTCTCTCTCTGCAGTGGAGAAGCAGATGGGCTCAGAACCCAGCAGGGTGATGAGTCCAGGCACTGTCAGTCTGGGCTGTGTTACAGGTGAAGGATGGAACCAGCTGAAGGTTGTTCCTCCAGCAACAACAAGAAATAGGACTGGCACCTACAACAGGTGTGAGGCTCTGGAATAAAAAGGCCAAACAACTGATGAGGTGCCTGAGGGCCCTTGTGGGAGAGAGGGGCCTCCTAAAGCAACACCACCTGGACCCTGCATCACAACCACCTCTGTTAGCAGGAGAAGAAGGGTGGTTCTCACAGGAGACTCCCTGCCTTCTAAGGGGAGCAGAGGGCCCCATGTGCAGACCTGACCCAATTCAGGGAAAGTCTGCTGTCTCCCAGGGGCTCAGGTAAGGGACATTACTGCAAAATTCCAGTTTAGAAGGACCCTGTGATTACTGTTCGCTACTGGTTGCTCAGACCGGCAGCAATAAAACAACGAAGAGAGATCTGAGGCCAGTCAAAAGTGACTTCAAGGTCCTGGGACAGTTGGTGAAGGGATCAGGAGCACAGGGAGTGATTTCCTTGATCCTTCCAGTAGCAAGGAGTAATACTGATAGGAACAGGCAGCTCCATTAGATTGATGCATTGCTCCAAGGTTGGTGTCAGTGGAAAAAATGTGGGATATTTGACCATGGGATGATCTGTCAGCACCTGCTGACACCTGATGGGATGAGCCTTTCTCAGATGGGAAAAGGAGTTCTAGCACAGGAGCAGAGGGGCTTGCTGACAGAGCTTTGAACTAGCTTGGAAGGGGGAAAGGCAGAAAAGAAGGCTCCCCAGTGGTGAGCAATTGGATTTTGTGCCAAACCTTGAGGATCCTGATGGGATCCCACAATCTGCTTCACCAGGTGTTGGCCACAAGGTACCGCACCTGAAATGTTTCTACACTGATGCACACAGCATGAGGAACAAACACCAGCTGGGAGCTTTGGCCCAGTCCCAGAAGTTTGACATCATTGGCGTAAGTGAAATGTGGTGGGATGAGTCCTGTGCCTGGAGAGCCCTGCTGGATGGTTGTGCTTCCAGAGCAGACATTCCACAGTGTGGTAATTGTTAGAATGTGGAGAGTCAGGACTGCTGTGCTGCTGCAGGTGCCTCTGTTGCTGTAGTGAACCATAATGATTATACCTGGGAAGAGAAGTCCCTGGCTGTTTTGGGGGCTGCAGAATGCATGAGACATCATGGACACTAATAAGCAATTAAATATGAAAACTAGAGAACATCTCATACCACTGTGAATTTGAACGTTTTGTTTTAATCAACGGTTTTGCTTTTCAGGTTTCACAGTAGTATAACCCATTAACATCTGTGGATGTATGTGTTTAATTTCCACTAGCATTAATTGGAGTTAAACATTTGCATTAAGTACATCTCCCTTGAGCTCTCTAGTATTGCTTGCAAAATGTAATCAGATATTAAATGATTGTGAATGTACAATTAGAGTACAGATTGCTTCAACTGTGCATTAAGGTCTTAAAATTGATAATCCAGTTTTTTTAGTGGACATTTCCTAATATCCTAGTAAACAATCTATTGGCAATGTATGTTAAAATTATTGGGTAAACTAGTAAGAATGAATCCATGTATGTTATAATTTAGCTTATAATCATTATTTATTTAACAAATGTAATTAAGCCACCTTCTGTTTACTTGGACTGCAGATCCTCAGCCTGCAGGGAGAATCTTGCCACATTCAGTTTAAAGTCTGAACTTCAGGTGCTTGTGGTTCACTGTGAGAAATTTGGAAGGTAGACATGAACTTGAGGGCTGAAAAGGTTATGAAGTACTGATATAAAATAATCTTTCTGCATTGAACAATCACTCAGAATTTGCATCTCTGCTGCTGACCTTCATAGTCTCCCACAGAACCATAGAATAACAGAATGGTTTGGGTTGGAAGGGACCTTAAAGATCATCCAGTTCCAACCTCCCCTGCCATGGGCAGGGACACCTTCCCCTAGCCCAACCTCATCCATCTCCTTACATTATAAAACTAAAAAAAAAACTAAAATTGGCAGAGTGAAGTATCTTTTAAAAAGCTGAACCTTTCTCTTGTGGTAAGATATAAACTGCAAGTACATCTTTTCACCTGGCCCACTTTACTTCACTGTCTTTTTATTTATTCCATATAATCTGCTGTATCTATATGAGGGCTTGTGATTTCCTTCTTCCTGTTGTGTTCATTTCTTACCTGGTGGATTCTTATCCAAGTCTCCAATAGCAAGGCCATGTGTACTCTACATAACTCCAGGTATGGAAACCTCTAAGTGTTGAACATGAAGGATGTGTTGAAGTAGTGTTTGGAATTGATGCCTGAGTTAATTTTGCCAATGAAGCATTGGGTCTGCCTGGGATTTACAGCGTGTGTCACACAATGCTCTTAAGTAGGACTTGGGCTGTGAAGATTATAGAGAGGTATTAAGCATTATAGCAATTTACAGCTCGACTGCTGCTGGTTTTTTATAACCCTATGATTAGGTAATTCCTGCCTTAATTTTGTGATTATTCCTTGCAGACTTCCAGTGGGTCCAGGGAGATGTGTGTGAGGTTCAGCTGATGGTGTACAACCCTATGCCTTTTGAGCTCCGAGTAGAAAACATGGTATGCATATTTCTAAATCTTCTCTTTCTGCTATTTTTCTGAAGAAAAATCTCATTTGGACTTTAAAATACGATTTTGTATAATTATTCTTAAAAGATGGTTCAAGCCAGCATAGTCTCAGTTTAATGATGTGGTGTTGTCAATTTTCTCATATTTTTGGTGATGAGGTATTGAAAAGAAAAATCTCTGCCACTCAGAGTGTTTAAATGCCTTATTGGCACTGACCCACAAATCAGTTCTGTACAATTGAGTAGAACTCCTGCTGCATTATTTATATAGATTGGTTTTCAAGTGATAGTTATATCTGAAACCTAATAATTATTGTACACTTGCTACTGTAGTTTAAAAGTCTGCATTCATCCTTGCTTTTCAAATTCCCATTTTGCCCACAATTTAAAAACCTGATGGACTAAAATAGTTAGATCTGAGTAGCTTTGGCTTTTAATAAAAACTTCAGCTCATGTATTTGTTGTTACAATGATTTATGTTATTTGAAAACACTCTAATGTCAAATGATCAGAAGGGAGTAAAAAAAAAAGGCTAAACCACTGGAGAAATATGTGAGGGTAGGAGGATCAAGCCCAAACTCTCTACTACTTCAGCTGGCTGTTTGCAGTATAACCTGTAAAAAAGGAAATAGTGCTTCTTTTTTCTTTATTCCAACTAACAGGATTTTTTAAAATTGTTATCCATTTAAAGGTTAAAAGTTCTGTAACTACCAGACCAACTAAATATCCACTCAGCTCTAATCCAGCATTTTCCTTTATGTTAAATATTTTTACATTTAGTATTGCTTTAAATACAAATCACATCTCTTAGAGACCTTTGTTCTGTCAAGCTTATTGAATCAGTGTACACTTATTTGCCCATGATTTTTGTTTGGGTTTTGTTTTTATTGATATGTCTACTGCAGTGTCTAGTCGAACCAGTTGACCTAAATTACTGATAATAAACCACATATAATAATGTGTTTTTCCATGGGAAGCGAATTGTGCCCAAAGATTTTGGTTTTATAGCACAATAAAATTAATTATTGGAAGCTAACAGGCTGCTTTCTCCAGCAGCATTTTCTCTCACAGAAGTATTCAAAATTTTTAGGGATTAATAGAAAAAGTAGTTGTAAAGTTGCACATCAGAAAGATCTCTGTGGGAATTAATTGAATAAGAACATTTTGATTTACAGCTTAATTTGTATTGTGTAATTATGATGTCGCTATATATTTTAAAAACTTGGAAAATTTCTTAATGAGGAAATTCCTTCTGAGTGCTTCAATGCACTCAGGAACTCGGAATGCAGTTATTTGCTTAGATCTGCACAACATCCATTCCCTGAGCACATTAATTGTAGTAGCACTAATATTTCTCTTTACTGTTGTTGTGATAAAGTTCTGTCTGGAAATTAATGCTGAATTCCAGTTCCAGTAGTAAGCACAGGAGAGTTAATTTGCCAGCCAGGTGCAAATCATTGAAGTAGTGAATGTAACTCTTTAGTCAGTGCTTTGAGAAATTCTGCTCTTCACTAATGTGGGCTGGCTCTGAGAATTTGGCTGATTTTGGTAACTTCTATCTGTATCAAGACTGTAGCAAGTTGAGGAAAGTGCTTGTTGCCCTTTGTTTGGAATTTTAGAGACAATTTCTTTGCAACTGAGGCCAGCTTGGAGCTCCCCAAATGACAAGAATAGTGACATCTGCTCTGTCTGTAGAGGAGAAGAGTATCAGGGTAATTCCTACTGCTCTGTTCAATCCCAAAATGGGAAAATGCAGCAAAACCAGAGTTGGGCTCTTCCCAACTCTGCCCAGGGTGAGGGTGAGTCAGGGAATGTGCTGCAGCCATGGGAAACTTCCCTCCCTAATAAAAACTCCCTTTTCTCAAGCATGAGGGGGATCATATGCTGGGACTGGTTCTCCAGAGACAACCTGAGACCATCTTTAGAAATCTTTAAAATTTGAGTGGACTGGATGTGAAAAACCTAAAATACCACCAAAGTTACCCCAGTTTTGAGCAGTGGGTTAAGCAAGATGACCTCCACCCTTTCTTTCCAACCTAAGTTGTTGATTTTCGAGTCTCATCTGTGAACTTTCTAGAATGTGGGAATAGGTGTTATTTTATCATAAGAATAAACTCTTCTGTTTTCATTTTAATAATTCAGTGTGCTGGTTAATATTTTAAAATGATGTGTTTTATTATTAACATGTACTCATGCCTGCAGTCCCCATACTCTTTTCTTGTCTGATTTCTCATCACGTCTTGCGTTCCTTTAGATTATTTACTCTCACAGACTCAGTTTCATAGCAAGTGTATCCTTTTCTGTCATTTAGTGGAAGTTTCAGCTTGTTTTTCCCACAACTTTTTTTTCCTCCTGCCTGACTCAGCACCTCACCTTTGCACGATGACTGCTCATTCAGGCTTGTTTCCAGTCGTCATTGAGTTCTCCATTGCCTGGTTTAATTTTTCTTTGTCCTTTCCATGGTCCACCATTCACCAATATGTGACTGTACTGAAATCTACAGTCTTACTTATTTTTTTTAAATTTTCCCCTTTCCCTCAACTTAGATGTGTTGTTCTGATAAATTACTCATTTCATTTTAAATGAAATCCAAGCTTTTGCCATGGTACTTTTCCTGCTGTGTCTTTCCTGTTTGTTGAATTTCTGTTGTGACGGTAAACAACTTAGTGTTGAGCACAGGTTGTTAAGGAGAATGATTCCCCATGGAAAGGCTTCCTGAGTTTTTTCATTAACTGAAGTATTAATACTGAGTCCATGTAGGTTAATTGAGGTGTGCTTAAGTAAAAGGCATTGAATTTCTAGACTTGACATGAGACTGTGGACACAAGATGTTGATTAGTGTTGCTCTGATGATAAACCTTAAACGATTGATTTTCTTTGCTATTTTATTTTAATGTTCTCAAGGATCTTGGCCAATCTTTTGTTGTTTTCACTGTTAATTTCCTGTTATGAATATTCCTGATTTGGGACTCTAACTAGGTACCTATTCTTCATTCCTGCCTCATTTCCGTGTTCCTTTTCTGTCTTTTTCTATTTCATGTTTCTGTTTTGTCCGTATAGTTAGAAGGCTGGCCTAATGAAAGGTGCAGTAGCGTCTGTAAAATGACAAAAGAAAATGTTCAATCATGGAGCATGGAAGTGATTAGCTCCCACAATTGTGTGAGTCAATAAAGTGAAGTAAGAGAGATATTGGGGTTGATCAGAACAAATGCTTTAATAAAACTCAGCAGGTACCTTAAATCATCAGAAGGAGAGACCAAAATGAGCCTAACCAGAACTGGCTGTGATGGATTAGACAGAATATTCTTGCCATGCTGGTGCTGGGGTCCAGGTCACCTGGAGATGGGATGTTCAGCTGTAAATAAATGCCACCACTTCCCTTTCCTGCCAGGAACATTGATTTCTGTACAGACTTGTTCAGATATGTTCCAGCCCTTCTGCAGTTTTTTTCTGCAGTTATTGCCATTATTGCAATTTTCTATGCAGGAAAAGATGATCTTCATGTTTCTGGCCTTCAAAAAAAAAATCCAAAAAATTCTGGGAAATCTCCAGTGGATTTATTTTCTATCTTGAGAAAAGTGCTTAAAGCAGCAAACCCACAGTGCAGTCTGGGAAGATCTACTACTAAAATGCATATGAAGATGCAGTGCAAAATATTAAGTTCTCTAAAATTTTAACTACTTTTTCATCTTTGTTTATGAAGTTTTCTATTAAAAGCAGAAAAGAAAAAAGCTGAGAAATTTTGAGGTAGTGTTATATATTGAGGGAAAGCATTTTCTCTGCTCTTGCTGTGGAAAATAGTGCCATGGTTCCAAGAAAGCTGCAAGATCTACAGACAGTGTAAACTATATTTAATAAATAAATGTCAAGAAATGAAAAAATGCTACAGTGACCCATGAGAATATTGTAATTTATAATACTTAGTCATTATTCAATAAATATTTGTTCTGTAGTCCTCCTGTTTGGGACCTGTATTTAATTGAAAACGATCAAGTGTGGTATTTTGATTAAGATGCTTTAAGAATGGCCATTGCTTTTTTTTTTTTTTTTTAACTTCAAAATTGTGCTATTACTTAAGAGCTCTTTGTTGATATTTAAAAAGAGCATCTTTTAGATAAAATGAGGTTTATCAAAATTTTGATAAATCTGAATGTATAATCAGTCCCTCAACTTTGCTTATGAATGCTTTAAATTGTTTCCATGAACTCCTCTTTCCTGAGTTCACATCTTTTGCTGTTTCTGTCATCTTGAGAGAATATCTCCTTATTGCTACACTGCATTTTTGGAGACTGTATTAGTCAAGAATGTACACAGAAAGGTGAGGGGGGGAAAGAATAAAAATGGTTGTGTGCGGTGTTTTTCTAGGTGTGCCTGAAATAACCATATTAGAAATAGTAGGAAAATTTCCTTTAAAATAAATATTTGTCAGTTTTTGTGTAAAGTATTTAACAACATGGTATATAAGAATGTTCAGCATGGAAACTAACTTTGAAGGTCATGTTACTTTAAAAAAAGAATGATTGCAGTTTAGGATTGGTAAGTAAAGCCTAAAAAAAGCAGTTACATACTCATGTTATTTTAACAGCATCCCCAAATGCTGCCATTTACATGCAAGTTGTTTTGTTCCTCTAAACCTAAAATGAGATTTGAAGTGATTGAAAGACATGCTGTGATAAAAGCATTCACTCTAAGACAATTTAAATTGTTTTATAAAAATACAAAGAAATGTAAACATTTTTTTGTGTGCGTGACTCATCTATTCCCTGGAGGAAACCTTAGGTTTGGATGATATTTTCCTATGGGGTCAGAAAGAGAAATGATTATCAAGTGATTACTAAATGATTAGTAAGTATTACTACTTGAAATAATGTATGAAATTCTCAGGAAATGAAATCTAACACATTTCCCTACTTTTGGTGGTGTGGCTGAAATATTTTAGTTAATAGATGTGAGAGTACTTCAGCCTTGATTAGGTTTTCACTGTTAAACTGCAAAACTTGAGGCACCAGAGGGCAATGTTGGGCAAATATTGCGGAATTGTCCGATTTGGTGGATTGCGATCTTGAAATCATCTTTCAGACGTTCTAAGAGATGTCACTGTCTCTTAAAACTCACTTGTGTGGCCTAAGTTTTAAGGGTATGTATCTTGATTTCAGTTTATGTCTGGAAATCTGAAGTCTAGTTGATTTTTATATTGATTTTTTTTTTTCCTATTTCAATGAGGTTTTATGCTTTCTTAATTAATTTACTTTTCAAAACTTGGAAGCTTTACTGTAGAACACTAGAACTCTGAAAATGGGGGAATTGACTGCTGCTTTCTTGTTTTTGTCTTAGTGCACTTGAAGCTCTTCCGTTTCTAGTCCAGGCATAATGTGTGCTTAGTGCAGGTGTTTTGGCATTTGCAGTGTGTTTGTTCTCTAAAAAAACCCGTTGTTTTCAAGGTTTGCATTACATCTTAGAGAATATTTAGGAGTTTATCCCAGTTTTGTTTATTTACATTTGCTACAGCTGATAGTAAGCAAGATATTGTGGGGTTTGTGGGTTTTTTTATCACTGATTTTGCAGGACTTTAAGTCCATGGATGAAAGTTTTCAGTTGAGATGAATCCTGAATAATTCAAATGCATTTGAGTATTAGGCCAAGTGATAGATTGGTGGTTTTGAGGCTAAAGCAAAGTTTAAAAGCCTTCTGTATAGATTTTGAAAGTGAGTTCTGGAGAGTGTATGGAGTCATCTTTTGTTTGTATTCTAAGATTTGCTTCAGCCAAAGCAAAAGCAGCAGAATTGTGATGAAAATTGAGGCTACATCAGTGTTAAAGAGAATATTCATTCCATTTCTGTGGGATGAATCCCACTGGAATGATTAATGTGGGAATCAAAAAGTCTCAGTGCCCTGATACACTGGGTAGTGAATATACAGAAAGATAAAGTTGAGTTTTACTTGTGTTTTTGTAGATTGTTTCTGACAGCTGAAGCCTCCATATGAAATGGGAGGAAAATGAAAATTCAGTGGAAATCAGGGTGTGACAGAGTATTTACTTACAACTCAAGTGAAATGGAACTTTGTGCAGTCTCACGGACAGAGTTCTCTAATGCAGCTTTCCACAAAGCCAGAGTAGCTTTGGGTGAATTAGGTATTGTCTCAGGAGTGTCAACTCTGCAAAGAAGTAATTGCTAGAACAAAGATTTTACAGGTTTTGGGTATGTAATGTGTTTTTCTGTGGCTCAAACCATGAGTTTTTTTATCTCTCTTCACAAAGTACTATGTTCCTGTTTAACAGGGCTCTCAGTTCTCATTAAGCATCCACACGGAGTTGAGATTTAATCCAGTTGTGCTTTTATTGAAGGAGGTCTTTGTAGCATCTTTATTCAAAATAAAAATAAATATGTGTATAGAAAAACAGTGGGTAACTTGGATTTATGTGCTTTCCAAAATCAAATTTACTTTTAACAGCACATTCTATGCTCAAGCATCTTCAATTCATTAACTAAGCTTAAATAAAACACCCAGTCTACTAAGAACAGTAATGCTGTGTTCAGAAATTTCTTGAATGCTTTTCTTTTCCTCTTCATTTCTCATTTTGTCCTATGTTTTGAATTGAGGATGCTAAGTTATTTCTCTGACACTAAGGGAGTAACTGCAGGCATTTCGGCTTGAGAGGATCAGTTCAGCAAAATGAATGCATTATTCTGACTCACTGAATTGTTTAGGTTGGATGGTTAAGCTAGACTTGCTCTGTTATCTGTAAATACAAATAATTTTTTTTCCTCTTAGAAAACATATTTTGGCCAGGTAATTAAACGTAAGCAAGATCTGCATTTGATGCGATTGATGTTTGATTTCCACTGCCCAAAATCTATCAAATATTCAAGTTAAAGTCACAGCTACAATTAAATGTGGGTACAAAACAGCACCATGAGGATGATGGATATCTGTAATTTTTTTTTTTACTGTGCTTGGGTATAAATTTTTATTACTTTTTCATGCATCATTCCCAGCTCAGTTCCTGAAACACATTTCCATGTTGAATACAAATTCTGCTGTAATTCTGGATGCATGCTGCAGTTACTACAACTTAAACCCCAAAAATAACTGCTATGAGTAAATTGGAATAAATCATAAAAGTTTGGCTGATGTAATGCATGGGATTAAAATGTAAGTATGTGGCATAAAAATGTAAGTGTATATCATAAATGGATTTATCTGTGTAATGTGTTTTTCAGGGTCTCTTGACAACTGGAGTGGAATTCGAATCTCTCCCTGCTGCCCTTTCCCTCCCTGCAGAGTCCGGGCTCTACCCCGTGACTCTGGTCGGTGTTCCCCAAACCACAGGGCAGATCTCTGTCAATGGTAAGGGATGGCTCCTCTCATTCTTTGAGGGTGAACAGCCTGAGTTTTCACTCCTGTGGGGTGCGTGGCTTTGTTTGCCACGTGTGTGCTCACCACTCTAAATTCTCCTCAGTAAGTAACAGAAAAAACAGGGAATCTGTTCCCTGAACCAGGCTTCATTAAAAACGGCCTGATGAATCACTTGGTTGCAGCAGCAGTAACAAGCACATTCTTGGAGTATCTCATGTGTGAGAGGACGAGAATAATGAACTCCAGCTTCCCTTTATTAATGCTTTCATTTGGAAAGCTTCTGAGGAGGATTACTTGAACTTTTTTCTTGAGAATGCAGAAGATAATCTTGCAAGTTTTTTTTCCCTAATTAATCATGTTCATGTAAGATTACAGAAATTTTTGCAGATTGCTTCAGTGGAAACAATTTAGCCAGGGTGTACAGCCTGTTGCAGTCAAGATATCATTTCATTAATAAGCCTAAATAAAACTGGGTTTGTAGTAAGGAAGAAAATTAAAGAGCTTTTACAAAAGGCTAGCAGACCTAGAAAAGGAGGCATATGTGAAGAGGATGGATTCAACATGTAGTAGGAGTGAATCATCTTACCAAATCACATTTTTAAATATGTCTTCCTGGAATGCAAAGTTAGGATACAGGATAAGAACCATTTTAGTAAACCTAAACACTCAGAGAAGATGGCTTTGAACTTGAAGAAACTCTCTTCTCCCTGAGTTTTTCTTAATTGCCTTTGTGTCTGCTCATAAAACAATTTTTCGTGTGATTTTTTTTTTTTTTTTCCCAGAAATGATTTCAGTCAGTACAGAAGAGAATCAAAGCATTCAGAACATTTGTACTGTAGTTGTCTCCTTTGAGTTCTACATACTAAAAATGTATTGCAAGTAGAGGAGTTGATTTCTGTACTTGGCAGCTTTTTGTATGTCAGTGTATCAAATTTTCCTTTGGATATAACTCATAAATATTGCCTGGTAAGGCATCAGTGGAGAGGTATTTTTCTACAAAACTGAACTTTCAGAAGTTGTGGTCTTTTGTGGCAGGTGTGTGTGTTTATGCATGCGTATTTTTTCCATTAATAATTTCCTTTAGGAATCTTTTATCCTTCTGGATGCAGTTGAGATTCTTTCCTGTAGACATTTTTCTGAGGGAATAGGGAATGTATGTTGAAGGTTGATGAGTTTTATGTGCACCAGTGAAGTTTGTGACGAGGTATAAACTGATGTCCATGCTGTGACTTGTGATGTTGATCTTGTAAAGAATTCTGCACAAGTTACTCTAATGCACTGTAGAAATCAGAGGCTCTGTACAATTTCTTTTATTTTACATACCACAAATGCAGAGGTGAACATGTTTTGTTTGTCAGGTGCTTATAAATGTTGTTGTTTCAGGGGTTTGAAAGTCCTGTACATATTATGTGTCCTGAGAAGATTTTCCTGTAGAGAAGGAGATGGTTTGGGTAGCAGATGAAAAAACGAGATCTGACCAGTAAACTTAGTACTTTTAGACCTGCCAGAAAACAGTAAAATGCATAACATAACTGGTGTTTTCTTCTAAAACTCAGGTTATCATACTTCAGTGTTTGGAGTCTTCAGTGATTGCCTTCTGGACAGTCTGCCAGGAGTGAAGACCAATGGCTGCACTGTCGAAGTTATTCCAGCTTTGCCAAGGCTGCAGATCAGCACCTCCCTTCCAAGGTGAAAATGAAATTAAATGATGATTTTATTTGGTCATATTCAAGTGTTGCTTACGTGCTGAATAAAAGCTCTTCTATCTGAATGTGTAATCAATGTTTGAGTAAAAAAGGACATAGTCTGATTCTGTGTTACTTGCTTTAGAATGCACACCTGAGTTTTTTGTTTTACTGCTTGAAAGAATGGAATTTCATGGAAATATGCAGAAATAATTTTTTAATATTCTTGTGCTCAAAACTTTGGTTTTGGGCAAAGAGGGATGTATCAAGCCAAGAATTCACTGATACCTTAACAATCCAGTTCAGGCATCATTGTAATTCAAATCAATTATCACAGAAGGAAAAAGAGAGAAAAATATACTGAAGAAGAATCACTAATAAATACATGTACATTTATACAGGAACCGAAGATGTGATTTGTTTTGCTTTTTAGTATGCAATTCCATGATACTTGTATCTCAATATGAGAAGGGAAAGAAGAAATTCCTTCTTTCACTCCACATGCTCAAATTTCAGAGCCCTGAAATGCTAACAGTACATGACAGTATATTCTGAATGATCAAAAAATACTTGTTTGAAGTCCTCGTCACAGATCTGTTCTGAAAGACTGAAATCTGCTCCTGTTTGTGGAGGCTGCTTGTCTTGTGGTAAGGAAGGACAGGATCAAAGGGAAGGATGGCAGGAATACCTGCAAAAAGCAGTGGAAATATTGGTCATTAATCTCAGTAGCTTCTGTCCTTGAATCCTTGATGTCTTCTGACCACTCTGCATTAGCACAGAAAATACAGTCAGGAATGGAACCTCTGCCCATCTGTCTTGTTCTGCTGCTTCCCTCCCTCATTGATGCTCCAAAGAGTTCATTTCTAGTCACTGTTTCACCTTTCACATGGGGAATTTTTCCCAGGATCCACTGCTATGAGGTTTATGCCCTGCACTGACCACTAAACCTGCTTGTTGTAGTGACCTGCTGTTGATTTTTATTTTTCCTTTCGCCTTCCTTACAGTTTTTGCAGGTAGTTTAACAAGCTTTCTGATTTAGGATATGTATTCTATATTGTTTGCAATTTGACTTGTCTTATGCATAAATTATTACTTTTTGTCCTCAGTGGTTCTAAAAATGGGAATGGAAAATGATATCTAGTGTCTTCAGCAGTAGTTTCTCAGTCTTTCAAGAACAGTAAATAGAGTAACCTGGACAGGCTTTTAACTTTTTCATCATAATAATTTGTCTCATTTTGTAGGTCTGCTCATACACTTCAGCCTTCTTCAGGGGATGAAATCTCCACTAATGTGTCTGTCCAGCTGTACAATGGAGAGGGCCAGCAGCTCATCATTAAATTAGAAAATATTGGAACAGAACCGTTGGAGAAACTGGAGGTGACAGCAAAAACAGTCAACACCAAGGGTGTGTATCTTGATTTATATTTGGAAATAAACGTGCTGACGTCTTATCTTTTAAAAGGGAGGTTATTTATGTTACACTTCTTTTAGGTCAGTTTAGAATAAGTATTATAGTCCCCATTACAGAGCTGAAATAATTTAGTTTGATTTTATGGTAGGAATATGGAAATGAAAGAGAATATAAGAAAATGTAGAAAGATGAAGGAAATTGTAGAACCATCTGTATGTTAAAGGGTCATCTGCTTTTTGGAAATCTAGATTTAATTTCAGTGTTTCTTGGGGAAAAAATCCTGAGGCAATTACTTGTAAAGAGGAAGAATCTTGGGTCTAAATTATTTTCTCCTTATGTCTAAATATGCTGATTAGTTCATTAAATAAATTACTATTAGCAATAATGTTGTCCTACTTGAGGGAGTGGAAGTAATAAGCCTGTTTCTATCTTACTCAGTGAGCAGTAAGAAAAATAAGGGAGAGAAGACTTTAAAGACAAGGCAATAAATAAAATAAGCTATTGTGAGTTAAAAGAGTAATTGAAGCTCTGGATGAAATACAGCACATCCCCTGTGTACACTTAATTCTCTTGAAATACTCTGTCCATGTTAGTATTAAAAAGTAGCCTGATAGGTGAATCCTGCTTTTGTTTTGTGATGTTTTTTTTTTTGGTTTGTCCTCTAAGGGATTGTTATGAAAATGATCTTAACAGGAGTACTGCAGGTGACAAGCAGCATAATCTTTACTGACAGTAGAAATAGCTTATTTTACTGCAGGTTTTATTCTGTCAGTGTCAGAGCATTAAAATGCAGTGTGATACCTTGTGATTTCTGTTCATTTCAGTATTCAAGTTCATGATTTTTTTATAACAGAGTATCCCCTTCTCCACAGCCTCAGAGAATAGGAGTTGCCAATCATCTCAAAATAGATTTTCGGTCTGAGACTTACCAAAAATAATTTTATTATTACCAGGAATAATTTTAGGAGTTGAAATGTATGATGACTTACTGCTCTTATTTCAGAAATTCCAACATGCTTCTCCTGGGCCAGGGACTGCATGTATGGAATGGAGAGGCCAAATCCATCACTCAGGTGAAATGGAGAAATTTATGCATTAAATGGTGGAATTTATGGACCTGTGAATCATGTGTTAATCAGAATTTTTGTACATAACATTACATAGTTAATGGGCTCACAGTGTTGAAAAAGAGACTTGTGCCAACTTTAAAACCACCATCTCTCCATGATGACTTTTGCTAACAACAGGGGGGACAAAGGAGAATAGTTGATAGACTCACCTCTAAGTTCAGTAAAACTTGTAACTGTACTTCATGCTGTATTTTCTTTCTCTATAGAAGATGTTTACAATGAAGTATGTATCTGACAGTGTCTTAAATGTTATTAGGCATGATAATTATCTATCAGAAAAAGGAAGATTGCTGATGAGTAAGCTATAAGCATCATACTCAAAAGTAGCTTAAATCCCTATGTCAGAAAAACAGAAGTGAGTTTAGAGAGGGACCGAGTGATATTTGTTCTGGCAGTGTGAGAACTGTGCCATCAGAATCATGTGATCAGAAATGTCTGTGTGGGCAGAGACCTCTGGAAATCATCTTAACCTTCTTTTGAAAGCAGAACTTAAGGTGATCCGGGGTCCTGTCAAGCAGAATGTTTATTTTCTTGCATTGTCTCACAGAAATGAAGTGCACACCTGTATTTGGAACTGTATGCTTGAGATGAATTCTGTTGTTGGAGGAAAAAAAAACAACAAAGTTAAGTGTGACTTTTTAAATGACTGTGCTGTGGAAACAATGTAAAGCACTGGAAAAGGCTGTCCATGGCAGAACAACTAATGTTCCACATTGAGCATGCAGTAATTTTGTTATTTCAAATGTGATTGCATGGAGCTGTTGCAGAGTATCATTGAGTCAGTCACCGAATGGTTTGGGTGGGAAAGGACCTTAAAGACCTTGGACTTCCAGTTCTCCTGCCATGGGCAGGGACACCTTCCACTGTTCCAGATTGCTCAGAACCCCATCCAGCCTGGCCTTGACACTCCCAGGTACAGGGCAGGCACAAGTTCTCTGGGAAACATGTACCAGGGCCTCACCACCCTCACAGTAAAGAATTTCTTTCCAAGATTTAAGCTAAACCTGTCCTCTGTCCATTTGAAGCCATTCCCCCTTGTTCTGTCACTACCTGCCCTGTCCAAAGCCCCTCTCCAGCTCTCTTGGAGCTCCTTTAGGCACTGGACAGATCTGGTACCCAGAGCCTTCCCCAGCATGAACAACCCGAGCTCTCTGTGTTCATGGCAGAGGTGCTGTGATCAACTTGGTGGCCTCCTCTGGAGTTTTTCCAGCTGATCTTTCTTGTGTTGGGGATGGACCTTTGCCTATTTTCATGGGTTCTCTTCCGTTTTAATTATGATCATAACTTGATCCAAATGCATGAGGCTGGGCTGACAGTACAGTGGGATGGGATTCTGGTGGTCAACAGAGAACTGAAGATCTGTAATGTCAGCAGCTCTGTTTGGTCGGTGAATGCATGCGTGGAGCTCATGGAGATATGACATTAAACTGTCTCTAACAGCAACACAAACTCATGGTGGTACACATCACATTGAGAGCATGTGCAGGTGTCCCTAGTGTATTAAGAAGTTGTCTCTTGGTTGTTCTGTACTGCTCCTCACTGAAATGTGCCTGTTCAAACTGCTCAAGGTCTCCTTGAAAGCTGCTGGTCACCTTCATGTGCCTGACCACAGCTTGCCAGTCAACTCAGGAGCCCATGAGAAGCTGTTTGCCAATTCCAGCCAAATACAAAGAGCTTTCAGTCAACCTTTGTTACACCTGAGTTCCTCTGGTTCTTTCTGTCTTGGCAGTTGCTTGTGAATCTCTTGCAGCTGCTGCCTGCCTGACCTATTTCCCTACTTTCTGTTTCTGGAGCCACAGCTTTTAGCTGAAAGATGAGCGCTGTAAATGGCAAACATTCTCTTTTTTACTATTGTTGGATTTATAGCCAGTCACTGTCCTTGAGGAAACCAACTTCTCTGGCACTGTTTTGAGTGGTGTCATGTTAATGAGAACCTCTGGAGGTAAGACTTAGAAACTTGCCTTTCCTTACTTCTTCTCTTCTGTCACTGTCAGGTGCAGCTCTTTGGGTTTTCTGCTCTGGCCCTCAGATAAATAAGAAATTGCAGCTCCCCCTGTGCAGTTCATAAAGGACATCACAGGGGTTTGAGTCCTTCAGCAGCCGTGTGTTATGGAACAGATCCTGAGGCAGACCAGCAAGAGGGACTTGTCACGCTGCCACAATAGACACATCTGTCATGGCTTTTAGTGTCTCACTGCAGCCCTGAGCCAGGCTGGGGCAGCTGTGGGTTGGACATCACATGTCCATACTGTCAGGGTCAGTTCTGTGTCACCTTACACTGTCCCTCACCGGGTCAGACGGTTTAATCCTTTTTTTGGTAAGATGACCTGTGCAGAGCTGGATGCCTTCCCTTTGGCTCCAGTCAGCTGTTGTTAGAGGCTTGTTGTGTCTCAGATAAGGGAGTGCAGGCCAAAGGCTTTGATAAACCACTGATTTGATCCTCTCAGGGGCAAATGTAACCCTGGTGTTTTCAAACTTGAGACTTGAAGAGAGTCCACTAAGCAATCTTAGCACAAGTGGTGAGCTCAGCTACACACACTGAATGAACCTGAATGAAGCAAAATCCTCACTCATCTTTCCTAGAACTGACAGACCTTGAATTTAAACACAGAGAAACAGGTTCACCTGTCCAGCTCTATTCTTCCCATGGCCTTTGAACACATCTGCCAGACCACAAATGAAAAATCTACTCTTGAGGTTCAGGAAGAACTGTGAATATCCAGGACTAGATCTATTTACCTTTTTCTGCTAGAGAAAACTTCATCAATTCTTTCAAATTGGAGTTGGGTTATTGTGATGGGTTGACCCTGGCTGGGTGCCAGGCACCTGTCAAAGCTGCTCTGTCACTCCCCTCCACAAATGCCTGGGGAAAGTAAACATAATGAAAGTCTTATGAGTTAGGACCAGGAGAGATCACTCTCTGATTACTGTCACAGGCAAAACCGACTCACCTTGGGGATCATAACTGAATTTTATTGCCAGCAGAATTGGACAGGATAATAAGAAGTAAAATATATCTTAAAAACACCTCCCCCCACCACTCCCTCTTTCCCAGATTTTCCATTCTCTCCCACAGTGGCATGGGGAGGGGATGGGGGTTGCAGTCAGTTCATCACACATTGTTCCTGCTGCTGTTGAGGGAGAGGAGTCCTTCCCCTGGCTCCTGTGGGCTGCAGGGGAATCTCAGCTCTGGCACCTGGAGCATCTCCTGCCCCTCCTTCTCCACTGACCTTTGGTGTCTGCAGAGGTGTTCCTTTCACATATTCTCACTCTCCTCTGAACACAATTACTTCTGTGCAATAACTTCTTTCCTTCCTAAATGTGTCATCACATTGGAAAGAACATAACAAGTCCTGCAGGTTCATTTGTATCTACCAGGTCTGGGAGAAGTTAAAATGTAGGAATGCTAATGCCTGTGCATTTAGAATGGATTGTTATTTTGAGTTTATAAAATAAACAATAGCAAAAAGCCAGATTTACCAGGGGATTAAAGATTGAAAAGAATTGAGGTTCTTGTGTTTTCAAAAGACTTTTCTATCAAGTTTCTCTATGCAAAATGTCAGCGTGGGCTTTTTCTTTGGCAGACCTTAAAATCTGTTAAAAGTTAGATTGGCCTAGGATGACCCAAGTTAGTTTCTGGGCAAGCTTTTGCTTATTAAAGCTTTAATATTTGTTAGGATTTTAGTGATCTAGTACCCAGTAAAATGAAACAGGTTGCTATTTACAACTCCTGATAACTGTTGCTTGTAGCTTAGGATGTCTGCTAAACAGATTTTGGACTTGAGAAAGAGCTGAATGCAAGCTTGCCCCAATTTAGCCTTCCACTGAACTGAGAGGTCTGAAGCCAGAGTATAATTCATTGTAATACTGGTTACTGAACAAGGTCAACATTGTTAAACTATAACCAAGTGTCAGATAAATATAAATTAGCTCTTTCTCTACGTCTACAGCTTAGCTTTTAGCTCAGACATTTAGATTTTGTGTTGTAATTACTGGTGTTAATTAGAAACTGTCTGCAAGGGCTGTTCTCACATCAGAAGTCTTTTGACTTGTAATGTCTTCAAATAAATCTTACTGAATGAAAGCACATTTTGGAAAGGGTTTGGTGCTCCACTGCTTGGGATATGGCCTTCTTTTTTTACACTGAGGGAAAACACTCCTTTAGCATATTGGATTTTTACTTAACAGGAAAAGGGGATAGAGATTGCCATACTTACCAACTTAATTTTTTTCTTGAAAGTAGAAGAAAATGACCAGAATGGTGATATGGTTCCAGCTAAATCATTAGGTGAGGTGGAGAGGAGTTTAAGGAAACAATTTTTGGGAGGATTTTTTTATTTTTACCTTGTCTTTGTTTCTGTAAAGAAATCTTCACTATTGATTTCATGGGGAAGGACACAAGGCAACGTCCGGTGTCTGAGAGAAGAATATCTTTCAGGCAAAGCTTTTATTTTTTAGGTAGAAGTTAATGGCAAAATATTCTCTTTGTTTTCTCCTTCTCTAGAAAGGAAAACCAAAGGTTTCTGTGCAAATCAACATGATTTGGATATAATCTAGAAATCTGATTGCTCTTTTTGAAAGATCCTTTATTCCAGGTTGTAGTAGTTGAGGCAGTCTGCCCACCCTGTTTCCTCACACGTGGATCTTAGATGGTGATTTTGAAAAGGTTCTGAAATTACAGCAGATTTTAATTACCTTGCTCTTATCAATTGGCTTGGGAGGATGTAGAGGTGAACTGTGTGACTTTCAGTGGTCCCTGTTATGCAAAGCTGTGCTCAAATGGTGTTTAAATGAGATTTTGGAAGAATTCTCCAATATACTTTGGAGATAGCATGCATTGCTATAATAATAAACATATCTTCAGGACTCCCACAGTAAAACCATCACTTTTATATGATGTATCAGTTGACTTTCTTGCAGTATTTAGCATTGTCTGGTCTAGCATATGTGAATTTATGGAGGGGGTGGGTTGACCCTGGCCAGACCTGAAGACCCAGAGTAGGTGAACAGTGAATTCTGGGTTTTTTTTTCCCCCTTGTATAATCTTCTGGCATGTCAGGCTTATGAGGGAGGACTTAATAATTACAGATCCCCTATCTCAAATGGACCAATGACAAATAATTTATTAAACAATTTTTTTTTTTGTCATGGACTTATCCTATCTGTCTGGGTCTTATAAAAAGCTGCTTCTCATCTTTAAGAAAGCACTTTATAAAAAGATGAAAGCCAATAGTCTTCTTATCCTTCTCTGTTGCTCAATAAATAACTGAAGAATGATGTTACAGCTGTTTCAGAATTTCAGCTGATGAAGTTTGGTATATTTTGATGAAAAGTGCTCTGCATTCATGTGACACCTCCTGAGTTGAACTGTGTAGGATTCAAAACTACATGAACATTTAGAACCTCTGCAGGCTATATTTAAAGTTTATATTTAATACTGCCTATTGTGCATTTTTTTTTTCTGGTAGTGATCTTCTTCACTTAAATTATTATTTTGAGCTTTGTGATCTGTGTTATTCCAGCTCAGTGTCAGTACCCATAACTTCTCTATCTTTCTAGTGCTACATTAGTTTTAATACTTTAATTCTGAATATGTTAGATTGTAAACAGGACATGACAAATTGATTAGTACTCTTTGCAGCAATTCAAAACTGAAACTTCCTTAATGCAGGGCTTCTGCTTATGAAATATTTACTTATTTTGATACAGAGAAGCTGTATGGAGATTTCTTGAGTTGGAATCTGGAAGACACTCTCTGCCAGTTTCCTCTAAAACCTGGAAAGATTGCAACGTTTATTGTAAACATTAAAGTGAAGCTGGACTTTTCTTGCCAAGAAAACCTTCTGCAGGATCTCAGTGATGGTGAGTTTTTCATTTCTCCTTGCTTAGGAGGGTTGTATGTAATGCTGGAAACACTTTTCACATTGCTATGCCATTTGCATTAAACTTATTTGTGATGTGGCTGTGTGTTTGAATATTTGTATCTTGTAAAGCAAAGGCAGCCCTTGGGTGAGCTCTGTAGATTGAAGGGTGAATTTTTGAGACAGCTGTGGGCATGAGAGTCTGGCCCAACTTCCCCATCATGAGAACTTTTAAAATATTTTGTGACAGTGTTTTTGAGGTATCTCTTTGTATCCTTACCTTATGAAGGTAAGGAAAAATAATTCACAAACATTTGTGGGGTTTAAAGAAAAAGAGCATGGAGTTGATTATTTAATTATCCAGGATTGCAGAATTCTGAATGATTGCTGAGTGCAGTTTTGCCCAAAGTGATAGACTGAAATTTAAGGCACAATCCCCCTAATATTTGTACTGCGGAAAAAGTGCCATGTGTTTAAACTTATTTTGAATAAAAGCGTTTGCTTCTATTAGAATTATTTGGAATTACAAGTACCAGATACTTGTAATAATGATTTTCATTTTATAATAAACACACAGTCTTTCTGGAGTAATTACTCTATTCTGTGTTTTTTTGTTTGTCTGATATGTTTACACTGATTAAATTACCTTGACAAAACAAGATATTCCTGTGTGAAAAACTCTCTGTTGTTTGGATTTTTTTCCCAGGATCCATTTGTAGGTATGCATTACCATTATATGTAATTTTTCAATACAGAAAAATACAACAAAATTATTTGCAGAGCTTGTTCAGGTTGAATAGGAATGATTTCTAAGAGTTACCTTGCAAATGCATTTAGACAAAAATTATAGTAGCTGTTAGTAATGATTGAAAGATTTTGGTTTTGAAACCTCCCTAATGTAAAATATAGAGATACTTTAAAAATATTTTAGGACTTAACTGCACAGACCCTATGGTGTTGCTACACTAAAGTTCAATTTAGAGCTTGTTGAAAATGCTGATAGTGAAGGAAGAGCACATCCTGACATGGTGAAAACACGGATGCCAGGGAATTGAGACTTTGAGAAATGCCCCTTGATAGCAAGTGAAATTTCGTAGTAGCTCTGTATATATAGATATATGTAAGCACATATATGTAAGATTTCCTTCTTTTCCCAGTGTCCAGAAAGCTCAGAAGCTGCATTTGTGTAGGAGCTTTTCTGATGAAATAACATAAACCCAAAGTATTCTGTAGGAGGGGAAGATAACATACTTCCTGGTATGGACACTGAACAGCTGTGGGATTTGGGATTTGGATTTTAGCCTCTGTTTACCTGTACTCAGCTCTTTTGGGACCACAGATGAACAAAATCTTTGAACACCATTTTTACCCTACTGCTACCTCCTGCTTCTCTGAAAGGTTGTGTAGCTGAAGCAGTTCAAACTTTGCTCATTCAGTGATGATAAAGGGGTAGGATCCATTAATGCTTTGTTGTATCTTTGGTATCTCTGGGTGCTGTGTACTCTGTGTCCTTTGAAAGTGCTATTAGGGATGCTAAGTATATTGACAGTTTACTTGCTACTTTATTTTTTACGCATTGCTTTTTAACTTTACAAATGCTAAACTTTCCAAAGAGGAAAGATGGGAAGAACGATAAAGAGCTAGAAAAATCAGTGGCAGCAATGACATGACTTTAAATCATAGGGTAGCTGTGGTACCTTTTTCTTTTGAAGACCAACCATAGTTACAATGATGATCAAAACACTTTTGTCTCTTAAAAATAATGTCTTTAGTAGGGCAGTTTTTACTTTCATGTCTTTTCATTTGCTGCTGGAATTGTTTCCTTTTGTGCTATTTGTAATCAGGACATGGTGCAGAAGAGACAAATTACTGATGCTTCTGATGATATGCATTTATCCAATTGGAAAAACCTGAGTTATCAATCTGAATTGCTGACATCTGTTGATTGTGTGCTGTCTCGCCGAGAAAAATGTTGAGTGTTTTTCCAGATTAAAGGAAGCAAAACCACGAGTGGCTGTACAGGATCAGATCAGTGACCATCCAGCCACTATCCTGACTCTGACAGTGGCTAAGAGCAGATTCCAGTGGGACAGTACAGGGAAAACTGTGCACATCTGTTTTCCTCTAGGCTTTTGGCTTCCAACTGCTGTTTGGTTAGGAGCTTCCAGGCCTGAATATGGTTTCTAGGTACTTTTACTCATCCTTGGTGGGTTTCTCCTTCCTAAAATTCTTCATTCTTCCTGTCAGCATCTCACTGCATGCAGTGGCAAGAAGAGTCACAGCTAAATTACTTTTTTCCAGCTTTGCACTTACTGGTGTCCTTGTGTTCTCAGATTTTTTTATTGCATGATAGAGGTAACAGGAAATCTTCTAAACATGGTTTCTGCAGTGATTTGATGCATTTTCCAGGGTATTGTCACAGCAGACTGGGGATTTTTGACTGTTGAGTTATCCCTGTTATGGGAACGGTTTCACATGTCAGCCTTGTTCCTTTTGAGCTCTCACTTCTGTCTGAGGGAGGCCGTACACATTGTTTGAAAGGTGATCTGTGTGTCATGACTAATGGTGCTCTTTATTTTGTTTTATATTACATCCCTTACAATCATGCAGTAATGCACAATTCATCATTTGCCTTTTTTACTGTTGCTGAACATTGATTTGAGAGATTCATGAATGTCTGAACCATAACTCCATGGTCTTGCTTTTCAACAGAAATTATATGCTGCGAGCCTCTTACTGCGTGTATGAGTTTAGGATAGTTTCCCCCCATTTATTTATGTTGAATTTTGACATCTTACAGGGTGTTGGTCTTTTCTCCCAGGTAACAAAAAATGAGAGGAAATGGGCTCAAGTTGCACCAGGGGATGTTTAGATTGGATTTTAGGAAACATTTCTTCACTGAAGAGGCTGGAAGACATTGGAAAAGGCTGCCCAGGGTGGTGGTGGAATCACCAGCCCTGAAAGCATTCAAAAAAAATGTGTGGATGTGGCACTGGGGGACATGGTTTAGTGGTGAAAGTGATGGTGGTTGACAGTTGAACAGTGATCATCTTGGAGGGTTTTTCCAACCTTAGCAATTCTGGGATTCCATGTCTTAAAGCCAGTTGACCAAGATTTGGGAGATACATGCAGGGAGATCCATGTTTGCTACAAAGCTTAGTGAAATTTTGGATCTCTTGTCCCTCAGCTGGATGGTTCAGGGTTCCTCCTCTGGCTGGGAAGGTCAGCATGGGCATTTAATTTGATTCTGAGGTTGTTGCACTGGGTGAGGCGGGGGGAAGCGCTCGATCTGCTTGGTACAGCCAGGTGCAAGGAGCAGAAGCAATGAGATCTCTATCACCTGTTAAGGTGACTGAAAAGGTCAACAGGATATTCACATTATGAGCATAATATTTCCCCTTTCCAGCTATTATACTGCAATTTCTGAAATTCAGCATTTCCCTGACACTAAACAGGGTAAGAAGAATAGCTGCTCTTTCTGGATTGTATTCTACACTTGTAACTTGTTCAGGGCTTTTAAAAAAAGCTCCTGTTACATAGGGATAGTGTTTTGCAAAGTTAATGCATTAATTTACAGTGAGTACTTCATTATGTAGAATGTTAATGTTCATTTATTCCCTGGAGAGGGAACCTAAAGACAAGTCTAAGAAAATTTAAATTCATAAACTCATCAAAGAACTAATTAATTACATGTTGAGAGAGAAGCAAATTTCTGCCTTAAGTTTCTCCTTCCCTTCCCTTGATGCCTTGAGAGGTTTCCTAGAACAGAGGCCAGACAGTGTTAAAGGAATAAAGTAGGGATTTATTAAAAGGCTTTCAAAGGATCCACATTGGGCAGTACAAGAGCCTGGCCAGGCTACACCCGAGATGGACGGCGTGTCACGAGTTATCACACTTTCATAAGTTTTGGTCCATTTACAAATTGGGATTAATTGTCCAATTACAGCTTCAGGTGATGAAGTCCCATACTCCCAGATTGCTCTCCTCAATTCCCTGTTGTTTGCACTTTTTAGGCCTGAAGCTGCAATGGTGTCCTTGGTTCTCGGGCTGGAAAAGGATTGTTTTGTCTAACTAAACTGTGAAGGGAACTTTCAAACACTATGTGAAGTTCAGAGTTATATACCAATGCTGTACAGAATCTGGAAAATATGAAAGCTAAAACTTAAGGGATCACTTTAGGGGGAAAAAGGTTACAGAGAAATAATAGCATATTTCTAGAAGCTCTAATCTTGAATATTTTTTAACATTGGTATGCAAGATCAGTGTATTTTTCATACTCCCTTTGTTGTTTTTCTGCTTTAATGGCCAGTTTTTATCTACTTCAAAATGTCCCTGCACTTACATAGTGTACAGACAATGCATTTTTTTTGTTGGAATGATACCTGGTTTGGAATTTAAATGATCTCTTCACAGTGCTTCCAAGAAACTAAGTAGCCTGGAGGACTCTGTTAGGATAATGGTATCACTGATGATGATGCGGTCCTCAGAGATGTTTCAGTATTACCATTTCTGTGTTACTCTGCTTGGTAGCCTTTGTTAATTTAATCATTCTGAGTATTCTTTTGAAGTGATCTCATTTCTAAGAAGTTTTTATTTTTCTCTGCAGTTTGAAGATGTCAGTTTGGTTGTACTGTTAAAATTAGTAAATGAGGTTTTTTCCTTTTTTTCTGTTTTTTTTTTTTTTTTTTAATTATTATTGTTTTTTAATACAGGTGCTTCTGTATCCTCCATAAATTCATCACTGTGTAACTTTAAAAAAAATTCTTAATTTTTTTGAGAACTACAGAATTCTTCTTGAATTCCAGCTTTAGTACTTATGGTAGATAAGGTGCCCTTTTCTCTTCCCACTGCACTTTTAAGTCAGTTAAACCATCTTGTTTCATGATTTTACTAATACAGAGTGGGATTTTTCAGTCGTATGTAAGTGCCACAGTGCTTCAGCCTATGCCAGTTGTACCAGCCACTGCACAAATACACAGAGCTGGTGTTTCAGACCCCAAATCTTTACAATGTAAATAGCTGAGATAGACATGAGGCAAATAACAATAAATTGATTATTGGCACATATGAGGCCAATAAACCTGCCATCTTGTTATGCTGTTCCTTTGCTGAGGCACTTTGTTTTAGCATCTAATGAAATCTGCATATATGATCTCTAGTGTTTGTTATGAACTTCTTTACACTTCATTTGTTCTCTTTGATTGCATTCACCCTTATTGTAAATTTATCTTCCAATTTTAGTTCAGTTCAGCAACCTCAGGACATAAATCCTTACAGTGCATTTGTTATTGTTAATTATTGTCTTCAGAGGTAATGGGGTTTCAAAGAAGAGTTCAAGTCTGGTACCTGTTGGCTGTGCCCTGCTCCTGGGAGCCAGAGCTGCAGCATTCCCAGAAACTTTGCCTAGAGTGCTGCTGCCTGGGGTCCCTTCTGTGACAATCCTGAGCACGTTTTTGAGACAGGGAAGGAGCTGCATCTCAGTGCCCACCTGAAGTGGGCAAACTCTGTGTATTCTGATGTTACTCTGCTCTTTGTTACTGCACACAGCAAATATCTAGAATTCTGCCCACTTCATGAGAATACAGTTCTCTTTTTCTAGTGGTCTAATAAAAAGGCATTCAAGTTCAGCAAGCAGAGTCTGTCTCCTATCTCGAGTTTTTTTCTATTTTTCCACATATTTAAAGTACTTTAAGGCTGTTAAAGTGTTATTATGAGATGTTGCCTACCAAGAGGTTTTTGTTTTGTAATTTCAATCAGGCAGGAATTGACAAAATAAACAAGCGGGTTGAGGTTTTCATATGTTATGACCAAGCTGTGTATTTCCCAAAATACTCTGTGATTCTATATCGTAGCATCATAGAATGGTTTGGATTGGAAGGAATCTTTAAGATCATCTCGTTCCACCTCCCTGCCATAGGCAGGGACACCTTCCCCTATCCCGGGTTGCCCCAAGCCCCGTCCAACATGGCTTTGAGCACTTCCAGAGATGAAGCATCCACAAATTCTCTGGGCATCCTGTGCCAGATTCTCATCACCCTCTGGATAAAGAATTTCTCCTTGTCAGTTTGATGCCATCTCCCCCTTATCCTGTCACTCTGTGGCTTTGCAAATGTCCCTCTCCAGCTCTCTTGGACCCCTTCTGGGCCCTGGAAGGGGCTCTAAGTTTTCTCTGGAGCCTTCTCTTCTCCAGGCTGCACAGCTCCTGCTCTCCCAGCCTGTCTCCAGGGCAGAGGTGCCCCAGCCCTTTGATCATCTTTGATGCCTTCTTTGTGGGTGGTCCAGCAGCTCCATGTCCTTTTGATGTTGGGAGCCCCAGAGCTGGATGAAACGCTCTGTGGAGGATCTCCTCAGAGAAGAGCAGAGGGTCAGAATCCCCCCAGAAACATCCCTGGGCTGCAGGAGGGGATGCTGCTCTGGGCCAGCTCTGGCCATTCCATTCCCTCCCTGGAATGGGCTGCCCAGGCTGGTGGTGGAGTCTCCATCCCTGGAGGTGTTTTAGGAAATACTGGACGTGGCACTCAGGGCTCTGGGCTGATTGATGTGGTGGTGTCCGGTCATAGTTTGACTCAATGAACTCTGAGGCCTTTTCCAAACTAAATGGTTCTGGGATTCCTCCTCCTCCTGGCCCTCTTGGGGTCCCTGTGCTGCTGTTCAGGAAGCTGCAGGGAGCAGGTCTGCTCTGCTGTTGGACTGTATGAAATTCTACTGGAAAGAAGCAGCACTTCAGCCTAAAACCTTCCACAGTTTCCATCTCATGTGACATCGAATTGCCCGGACAGTGCCTCAGAATCCAAAGCTCTGTGGTATCCTGCTGTCAGTGGAACAGTTTTTAACTGTTTCCTTGCTGTGTGGTTTGAGACCTCCGAAGCTGTGATGTGGATCTATTTTTGTCCCCTGGATCAGGCCAGTGATCCTTGCACGGCACAGTGTGACACAGGGCAGGAGCTGTCCCATGCCACCTCTTGCTTCCTCCTATGCTCAATTACTGCATTGTAAATCTATGGGTTTAACTCCCTGAATGCGCTATCCCTCATTCAGGTAAGACATTTTGTGGGATTCTTCTGTGCAGTTTGCTAGGAAAGTGGCTAATGAAGCTAAATTGACAATTTATCTAACATTTGATAAGAGAGAGGAAATGCTGGTAAGAGATTTTGCTCTGTTGTGACAGTAGTGACTGGGATGTTGGAAAGGCAAGCTGTGTTTTTGCAGTTACCATGGAAAAAGTGTTGGTCATATGCTGTTACCATGGAAATACTCAGTGTGGATTGTTGAAATTAGGAAAATTTCTGGACAGAGTAGAAAGACAATTACTCTTTTTATAGTACAAGGCTGCTCAGGATGTTTGACAGTGGGAATTGACAAAAGAAAACTATGGAGGATTTAGCATCTTCATCTCTCTAAACTTTATGGGAGAGAATAAAATGTATGAAATCTCAAAAAATACAAGTATTGATAATGCAAAACTTCTGGAGAACTGCTTCATTGATGCTCACTGTTTTCTACTGCCATCATTAGGTCCTGCAGCCTACCAGGGTTTTTTACAGGATTTCCCCCATTCTGACTATTTAATGTGTTGCGGAGGAGCTGGGCAAGGTCTTTCCCCCCATTGCTGCCTGATCAAAGAACAGAAAAAACAAAATAATTTTAAAAATAAGTGTTTGTGGCAGAAAATGAATATTACTTTATTCTCCAGCAGAGTTTCCTCGAGCAGTCCCTTTCATCCTGATGGTCTCTTTGCTTGAAAGCTTCCTTTTTCAGATGCATATTAGAGAGTAAAAAAAATTTATTCTTTCCAGAGAAAATGTTTAAACTATTGTCTTTTCTTCACTCCCCACCGTAGAAAATAAAATGGGATTTGAGAGGATAAAATAATTAAGAAAGGCATTAAGTTGTATCTCTGTGATGTTGTTTTAGGTATTATCTATTCTTCTTTCAAAAAAATAAAGCTCATGCCATATAAAAAGTGGAAAATCTGACTAATGCCATGCAGGTTTTCGTACTTGGTTCTTGTCATGGTTTAATTTGCAATTTTATGCACCAGTCAGTGTCAGTTTTTGTTCTAAATATAGAGCTACTGAAAATCATTCATCAGTTGGAGAAGAATATTTTTCCTCAATTAAAATGTCTAATTTTCATTTTGGAAGAGTGGCTTTCAAAGCCTGAGATCCAATGTAGTTCTGCATTTATTTCTGTATTTTGTCTCGTTCATGGTCCTGCTGCATTGCATGGGCGGGGTGCTCTCGTCTCCTGTCCTGCTCTCCCTCTGGAGCTGATCCAACAGGATATTTATTCAGTGCTAAGGTGCACTTTAGAATTACTTAGTGAAGGAAATTGCAAGGAAAGGGAATATGGGAATACTCCCTTTGCTTTCTTATTTGGTTACCTGTGAAGTTTGTGGTTTCTTCTTCTGAGGAACATATCCTCAACACGTCCAGATTTTATAGGAGCACTTTAGGAAATATGTTTGGATTTTGTGTAACAATTTGGCATTTCCTACGTGTTCAGCTGTATGTCTCTGCTGCTGTACAGGAGATTTTGCTTGTATTTAGTTGGTGCTTGTGGATTGCAGTTGCTCTGCACAGCATCAAGGAATAAAGTTTTGCTCTGCTTTGGTTGTAAATCTAAATAATAACAAATAGTGAATCTAGTTTTATTGTTTCTTAAGGCTTCATTATTTTAATTCTCTTGTTCCTGTAACTCTTTTGATTCAGCAGTAATTTTCACACATTTTAAGTCTGTGCTTAGAGTGTTGGGTTGAGAACCCCAAATATGCTGCAGTGCATTTATTTACCTTCAAGTTACACCTTGTTGACAGTAGCAGACACTGTTAAGTTGTTGTGTTGTGTCTTGCTGTCATCCTATGTGTACCAGTACCCAGACTGGGACTAAGCACCAAACTGGGGACGTTCCTCTCAGTGTACTTCTTAAACTTTTTTGTTGACTCTTACAGTGGAAACCTTAAATTTCCATTCTGCCTCCTTTATAAATGAGAACTATTTTATCTATTTTTGCATGAGTAGTTGTACAAAAATGACATCTCTACCTTCTGTCATTTTCCACAGTATATACTGGAAAAAGAAATCCTCATACCAGAAATTAATTTAAAGATCCTAAGGAGCTGATAGGATCACACTGTCATGGAAAACCACAAGCTTTGATTTTTATTTTAATACTGTAAATGTTAAAGATAATTTTATATTACTAACTCTGACATCTCTGTTGTGATATTTCAAATGCAGTTGCCATCCTTCCCCATGATATTCACCAAGATTTTAGTGTGTTCAAGTTTGATTATTTTTGGTGTCCTGGGTGGCAAATAATCTTTGTCTTTTGTTTTGTCTTTTTGTGTAAAAGGTTAATATCACTTTTTGTGTCTTTTCTCTCCCTTTGATAAAACAGATATAAATTAATTGGAACAAAACATAGCATTAGACAAGCAAAAGTAATTCTCTTTATTCTATTTCCAGATGGAATCAGTGTCAGTGGACTCCCACTCTCCAGTCCTTTCCGGCAGGTTGTCAAACCAAGAGTGGAGACCAAACCTCTTAATCCCCAAGAAAGCAGCAAAGTTGGTGATTTCAGTCACGTCAAGGTAAGGGAATGACATCAAAATAAGTAAAACCTTTGTTTTTTTGTTGTACTGTGCTGTGGTTTGTTGTGTGATTAAAAAACAAAGGTTTCCTTGTCTCATCAATATTTCCCTTTGGTTTCCTTTAGCCCAGCTTGATGTTCTGTGTTTGGATTGTTATATTAGAGCCAACAAACAAAAAAGGTGACGAAAGATCAGGCTAAGAGTGGAAATTGCAGAGTTGGCAGTCCCTGTGGTGTACTGGGGGAGCTGTCAGCTCACCTCATGGTGCTTTCTCACGCTATTTACTCTGTAGGAAGATGCTTCTCTATGAATTTTTGTCTTGCAGTGAGTTTTCTTTAGTGGTGTTCATACAAGTAATAAAACAGAATAGTTGAGAGAGTCAAAGTAAAAGTAAATAAAAGTAGCAGGGTGGAAGGACAGTTATGTAGGTGGAAGCTGCACTCTGCTTACCAAGAGTCTGCCCTGGCCTAAGCCACTCTTTGCTTTTCTGTGGCAGATCTTACCTGCTGAATGTGTAAAGTTGTTGTTTTGAGCATGAAATAAGTTTAGCTTCATAATGGCCAGATTTGAAGAAGATATAATATAAGGTGAAAATACGAAACGTGAATAATGGACCGCAGCATTTCGTTGATCTCTTCCCAAATTTTGGTTGTGTTGTGTGCAGTATTTGATACATTTCCTGCACAGATTTGTGTTCTGCATCAGCTCCTCCTGTCAGGAATTACAGCAATTGTTGTACGTGGCAATATTTGCTTCACATGTGTTTGGCTGAGAAGCAAACACAGGCTCTGCTTTTCTTAGTGACTTGCTTTGCCTGTGAATTTGCTTCCTTCACAGTGAGAATATTCACAATTCTATCTGAGCAATAAACAGGTGAAACTGTTAATTTGTAAGTGTGTTTCTTTTGGACCATTAGCACTGCTAATTCATCATCAATTGATTCTGCAGCACTGAAAACATGACTGCAGCATAGGAAAGGTGTTAACAAAATTACTAAAGCCTTTTTTTTATGACATACCAAATGTTTCTCAATTGTTTAAAAATATAAATGAGCATGATTGAGGAAATAATTTGCTATTTAAGTGAATAAAACATCCAGCATTATTTTTTAAGTTCAGGACTTTGTGTAGAATAGCTGACCTATACACTCTTTTCAGTCATGGCAGCAAGGGCAGTGTTAGTTCAAGACAGAACTAAAAAATCTAGAAATGCAGAACTTTGCAACAAGTGCACGAAGAAAGAAACATTTTGGTGCACTTTTTGCTTGTCAATCAGTTGTCCTGGCAACCAAGAAGTTGCAGGTTCCCAATGATCTGTGTGGTAGTATTAGAAGTATGTTGAAGGACTGTAAAGCAAAAACTTGTTTTTTAACATGTGTAGCAAAACAGTGTGGTGGGAAGGCACATGCTGGATCCTGTTGCCAGGTTTATGGGATGAATTTTGATTTAATTGGTATTTTGAGATGGAAGAACCATTCAGATGATCAAAGTGATGTTGAGTAGAAAATACACATTCCAACTGCATCAAAGGGTTCTTTGCTGAGTAAATGTCTCTGTGTCCTGAGTCTGATGAGCCTTACTACTGTACAGCACCTGTACTGTGCCTGGAGTTTGTCCCAGTTAAACTACTGTAAACCAATAATTGGATCTGCTTGGATTAAAAATGCCTATGGAGCTCAAAACTAGAACTATGTTAGAAATGTTTTTTGATTCACTGGACTATCCACATAATTAAGTCCCTCTTGTACATGGACAGACATAGTTGGGTAGTGGGTAAATGACCAGAAAAAATTACCTGTTATAACTGAGGAGATGTATTTGCCTCTTTAGGCAGTCATTCTGTGATAATGTGGATTTCTGCTTGTGACTTCTTTTTTAATACTGTTCTTTAGTAGGAAGCAGCATAGGGACCTCCAGTAGCTCAAAATGAAAGCTAGAGAAATTCCAAACCATAGAATCAGGGAGTTACTGTAAACAATCCAGTCAATTAAGCATTTAAGGATATAATTAGAATGTGCAGTGGTCCAGTTTTCTTGCCTGAGTTTTGAGGAATTTGCTGTAGTTTCAGATTTGAGTCTCTGTTTTAGACTGGGGGGGGTCTTTAAATACATTTGTTCATTGTCAAATGCTTTTGCTCAGACGTTGCTGTCTTAAATGAAACAAGCTGGAATCCGTGCATGAGAGATGATCCAAGGTTCCCTTTGATACTGAGTCTCAAAATAGTTAATATTTATGAACCTTTTTGAGTTCTCCAGAATCTCCTTAAAAGATCCTTGAGTTTCTTCTTGTGGCAGAAGACCAAATCTGGGTTTGTGGGCTGTTTGTTTGTCCCTCACGGTGCAGTTTGGGATGAGCACTGGGTTACATTTGATTTACTGTTGTGCCAATTAGAGTGGCTTGACAAGGACTCATGTAAGAAGCAAGATGGATCTTAAACAATTTGTATGTGTGGTGAAAACACTCTTCTGTCACTTATTCATGATTTAACAATAGGGTCTGGTGTGAATATTCAGAGGTAGTGGTTATTTTTCAATCCTGCATGCTGTGCATAAGCTCATCTTCAAATGAAAGTGAATTTCTGCAAATGAAAGTGAGTGTAAATCAATGCTTCTTGTGTTGCTGATTCTGAAATGTCCTTGTTCAGATATTTATAAGCCTCATACTTAAACCTTCCCTCCCTACTTGTTTGCCTTACGATTTTTGCACTTCAGTCTTGGATATTGCAGTCGAGCTTCTCTGCAATCTCTGTTTCCAATTTGGCTGTAGGCTGTCTCCTAATAAACCAGTCACTGGCTTCTGGAAATGACTGCTACAATGAGCTCATAAATTCGGTGTGAAAATTGCTTTATGACCTCATCATAAAGCTTGCTTATACCCTCAAGCTGAATAGAATCTCATGCTGTAATATTATGCTCGGATACTCTTTTCTGCTGTTCCGTACAGGCTTGTTGTGCTGAGCTTTGTCTAAACTCCTTGATTGTTCCAGGGTGCATTTGCACAAAAGGATGAATTGCCAAGCGTTGGGTAACTCATCCTTTCCCCGCTGCTGCGCTGATACTGGTGTGTGAATGCCAGTTTTGAGGCTGAATCTGTTACTTTTTGAGTAGCACTGCAGTGTGTTTAGATATTCAGCTATTCTATGTCTTAATGCAAAAGCTGCAGTGAGAAATTAAACCAGATGTCATAATCTCTCAGCAAACACAGTGTCAGTTTTAACCTAAGGAATTCTGCGCTGCTTTTCATGCTTGGAAGCTGAGATTATGTGGCGTAGTCTAGTTCGTGTCAGGTGGAAGAAACACACTGGCACTTCATTCCATATTCCATGTGGACTTGAGCTTTAGAGATCAGTCCAACCCAAATGAAGATTTGAAATGAAGAACTCTTTTAGCTGGGTGGTGAAAACTTTGAAAGCATATTGTGAGTTTTTTAAAACCTTGGTTTAAGCTGTTAAACACACCCAGTGTTTACTGGCCAGTTGTTTGGCAGACAGGGCTGGTTTGTAATTTATAAGGGATTTGCCTGACTTCTTTATTTGTTTTGAGACTTGTTTGTTCAGGAGAATTTCCCTCTGCATCCTGAATGTGAGCTGTAATTCTGGAGATTCAGCTGCAGAAGCTGGAGAGGTTTAAGTACTCTCATAAAACTGCTCCGTTTCTGCACTCTCAGTAAATGGTAGGAAGTGTTAAAATACAGTATGTAGAGCTAATTTGATTTAACACACTGTCTTTAATGTATCTTTTTTGATTTACTCAGCAGTGTACTAAGATGAGATACAGGCCTCAACTGGATTTTTTTCTATTCAGTTCTCAGGCTTTACTCTTCTATGTGAAAGTGTACTGCTAATAGGGATAAACTTTATATTGTTGATACTTTAAACTGTAACTCCTTTTACTCATAAGCCTTATATCTATTCTAAGTTTAAGCCCTTAAACAGAACAAGTGGGATTTTTTTTTTAAATTTTTAAATGATTTTGGGTGCTGCTGAAGTTAGAATGGATGTTGAGTATCTAGAACACAATTAAATTTAGATTAAATTTCATTGAATAAATGTGAATACAGGAATGAGACCTTAGGCACATATAAATAGTCCAGTTTAGATGTTGTACTTCCTCACTGTCCTCTTTTGGAATTCAGTGTGATGCTTGTAAATTCTGTGGCCCCGAGTTCTCCCTCAGTATTAAACATGTCAAGTCTTATGTTTCTATCTCTTGTTTCCCTAATAACTTTCAAGATGGTAGAATATAAAAAAATAAACAAAGCTCTTTCACTTCCAAATGTGATTTTTATCAAAATAATACAGATATTTTTAATATATAATTGCAAATTTGTGATATGAGTGCCAGGAGACCACTCACATTTCCTGAAGCCTGCTCAGATTAGAGCTGTGAGCCACATCAATCTTCCCCAGGTCAGCAAGGTGTTTTTTCTTGCCTTCCTGGCCAAGACTTACAGTTTTCTTTGAGATAAAGTGGATTATAAAAATAGAGTCATTCTGCAAAAACAAGGGAGAGATGGGATTTTGGCAGTTGGTACCTGTCTGGCAAAATTTGATTATGATCTGGATCTGGATGAAAGCTGGCAGTTTTTGAGCAGTCTGGGTCTAAATGCTTTTAACTTTCATTCTCTGCCCAGTTCAGCATTGCTTTCCTTCCCTTGAGTTCTAGAAATGGTTGAGTATTCCACACAATTTCTGCTCACCACTCCTCTTCCTCTCTTCTTCCCTGGGTTGTTCTCTCAAGAAAGGAATAGTCTGTTGTGCCCTAGAGAGGACTGTAATTTAGAACATTAGAAAATATTTTGCTAAAGCTATTCCTTAGAGCTGGGGGTGGAAAAAACCCTCCTACCCCTTGGATTTGGGTAAATTAAATTAATTCAGCTTGTCTTGTATTTTATATTCAATATTGTAACATCTACAATTTCAATGCAATTTGTTTTAGAACTTGCTATTTTTTCCATTTTATTTGACATGAAAGGAGGATTAAAAATTTTATTAAGTGCTAACAGAAAAAGATTGGATAGATTCACTGTGTGGCTGTCCAAAACACTGTTTCTGTGGACTTTCTTCATTGCCACTCAGAAGACAAGTGATGATACCTGCTTATACCCAAACAAATCTCTCTTCAGGAGTAGCTGCAGGTGCAATCTCATGTATAAACCACACTTCATCTCTTTCCTGTCTAGAGATGAACAAAGAAAAATGAAAGTCGACTCCAACACAATAAACAGAGCTTATGTGAACAGCTGGAGGTGGTCACATCCATAATGACATTGTGATAAGAAAGGAAAAAAAATCGTAATACTGAGGTTGGCTTTTGTAGGAGGGTGTTGGCTTTGTGGAAAGTGAGGGGAGAAAAGAGGGGAAGTTGGCTGGGTTAGAATAATGGAGAAATAATAAAGATGGGCTCATGTGAAGACCTGCTGAGCTGGAAACTTGAAGTGGTGGGAGGGAGGGAGGGTTGGAACAAACATCTGGAACAGGGTGGTGAAAGTCCAGTGTGCTTTGTAAGAAATTTTAAGAACAATTAGAAACGGAGATGTTTGTGTGAATGCCCTGCTTGCATCGGATGAGAAGCTTCCTCAAAATGTTCTTCCAGAGGTCAGAGAGCCCCTGCAGCCTGGAGCTCTCAGAATGTAACCTGCTGTGTGCCCCATGGTTGGTGTCACAAATTCAGAATCTCTTTGGGATTTTGCACTTGCAAGTTCTTCCTTGTTTAGTTTTCCTCTTTTAATGAGAACAGATGAGGTAGGTCAGACAGGGTTTGGATCAAAGACCACTCTTTATTTCAGGTGCCTTATTTACTTGTTTCTCACCTGTGTACGTTTTTATACTGCTCATGTTGTAGATTGAGACATTTGCTGCTAAAGTTGGTTTCAGCCTCGTGCTGCATTTTTACTTAAATATTGCTCATCCTGCATATGATAATGTTTTCTTTCCAAATGTTTGATGGAACTTCTTTGAAATTCCATTAATTTTATTGATTTAGTAATTTTCTGTGGTCTTTTACCTACAAAACTCAGTGCATTGATGAGTAATCAAGAGCAGATTTACTGCAGGCTGTGATAAACACTGTGCCATAGTTTTTTCTCTCCATGTGGGAATAAATAAATCTGCAGGTAAGTTCAGTTTTTTAATATTTCAAATAACTTCTTTTTAATTGAAGTATTTTCAATTCCTCAATCATAGATGCAGATCATAGTAAGGCTTGGAGTTTTGTTCTGATTTTTGAGCAGCTGGTCAAGGAGATAAAGAGCATCTTAAAAAAATAAAAGTAGAACTTTAGACTGTGGATGTTCTGTTTAGCTTGAAGTGGCATTTTTAATAGCTGCTTTCCCCAGGAATATGAGAAAAAGAATGAAGTTTAGTCATTTATCACTGTGGGGACTTCTGAAGAGTAGGTCAGGTGGGGTAGTTTTGCTCAGAAGAAATGGGAAGTGCACACTGTGATGACTGTAATTGATGCCAAGGAATTTTTGAAAGAGCACCTCAGAATCTGCTTTACCAACTTTGTTTCACTGAGGAAAGCGACTGAAGAATCATCCCTGCAAGCTCCACATTTGCTGTTTATGGGTAAACCAGGTTTTAAAATGTCATAGATTGCAAGTTTTTAGTAAGATGGTCTGGAAGAGTGATTGGTTAAGAGAATTTCAATTTACTTGCAATTGTGTTTAAAGCTTTTTAATTTAGTACTGAGAATGATGATGTGCTAAATTTATCATTGATCAGTCAGAGGCTGACTTTTGTTAGGGAGAGTAAGACAAGATTGACTTCAAAATACTTACATTTCCAAGCAATGAAAATTATCTAAAAATACCAAAAGTAGAGGAGAGGAAAGTCTTTGTAAGACAAAGAAGAAAAGACCCTTATACTTAAATAAACGCAGCTTTTAATGTTGTGTTAGATAAAACAGATTCAGCTCATATTTTGTTGGTCATTTTATGAAATTGGTTTCTCTGTGTTGTCATTGAATTGCTGATTTTGCTGTGTATTGCAGTGACTGATGATGTGAGAGAGGGAAAAACAGGTGATTAAAAAACAGTTACGTGACGAGGGGAAGGTGTATGAATTTGAGGGTGTTGATCAAATAGAGTGCGATTTCTTGAATGTTTCTCTGTGATTCATTTAGACCTGATTTTCTGTAGGTGTAATCTTAGAGTAAATTAAATTCCTAATGTTCTTGTGTTTAAATGAAATAAAAGACATGTTCTCTGTTAGTAAAATATCAGAAGTACTGTGAATATTACATTGGGAAATTGATCCTTTGCACTGGTGCATATTGGTTTTATGTGGAATATTTGCTGTACCACTTAGAGGTGTGCAGTTTGATCATATATTAGTATAAATATTGCTGTTAAGTGACTTGGATGTGCTTCAGCTGTCTGTAGTTACTAAATACAGTGAGCACAATACATCACTTTGCAGATTGGTAAGAGTGGAGAGCTCAGAATGACTTGCTAATTTTAAATCTGGGGCTCTTAAAACATTATTGGTTTAGCTGAAATAGGTCTGAGAAGAGAAAAAGACAAACAACAAGAAGAAATTAAAATACATATTTTGTAATAAAGTTAATCTCTGAAGCAAGGAAGCTTCTAGATTGCTTCATGCCAGTAACTACTGTGTCTAAATTTTATCAAGTTTACTTTCAGCTAGGTTATATCTTTATATTAAATACCCAGCAAGGTGAGCAGTCCATTTCAGTAACTTTCTTGAGTAATTCCATGAAATTCCACTCATTTTTGGTTAGACACTGTGCAAATGCAAGTAATATTTTCATTACTATTAAATGCAAGTCATAGGCAATTATTACTGTTGCTGCCATTTGATACAGAGATGACAGTCCAGAACAAGGAATAAATGACTTGCCCAAGATCACACAAGATGTACAGCTGGGAATATTGTCAAAATAACCACCAAATGCTCCATCCTGTGAAGAGGGTGAGAAACAGTTGAGGGAATTGTGTTTCTTAAGGATATGAAAAAATAATCTGAAATCCTGCATTCTTCACTGCTGGAGAAATTCAACATTAGGCTTTCTTTGCCTAGAACCTTGATGTTTTACCCAAAGCCATTTCTGGATTTTGCCACTTGCACGATGCACGTTCCCTGTGGGCAGCTGTCTGTGGCTTTGTTATATTTCTTCCACGCTATTCTTCACTTATTTTTCTGCCTCTTGTGCAGTGCTGTTGGCCATCCAGATCCTCTCCCCGAGTTTATCTGCTTGCTTGGTAATCACCTGTAGACTGTAGGTGCTCCAGGCTAGAATAATGAGGGGAATAGCTACAAATGGAGAGCAAATGAGCTCAATTATACAAAAAGATGGATATTATCCAGATGCTGGGAATCTATTCTCGTAGCTTTGGTGGAAAACTTCCTACTGATCATCCATCTAGTCTGATCCTGATAAATTTACCTCTGAGGTTTCAGCGTCAAGCCAAGAACTCTGAGCTGAAGCAGGCATTTTTGGAAGTTAGCCAATTTTATGGAAATATTTCAGTGGCGGAAAACTTTCTCCATCCTTACAGCAGTTCCTGTAATGATGAAATAGCCTTTTAAAGTGCATTTTACCATTAGCTATAATTTGTCTTACCTTCAATTTCCACCACTGGGTTTTAAAGCATATAAAGGGCCTTCTGCCCTAGGTATCTTTTTTTCTCTACTTATTGTAAATGAGATAATGTGGGACCAATTATTTTTAGAATTTAATTCAGAACTTTTGTGTATGACAGAAATGTCAAATTCCAAAGGAAGGAGGACACTGCTTTTCCTTCACTATTATACAGCTCAGTGATGATTGCCCCCAAGTGCTGGTTTTGCTCTTGAAGCTGTATTTCTGTAAAGTTTTAAAGTTTTATGAATTATAATGAACATTTTTTTCTTAATGTTTCAGTTTTGAAACTGACCTTTAGGGTTTCCTTTGTGGTGATACTGTCATGCAACTATAATGCATAACTTCACCATGACAAATTTTGTACCACAAAAGAAGTAAAATAGTTTGAATTCTGACTGTTCTTTGTGCTTGGTATCCAAGTGTGAGTTATGATCTCCAAGTCTGGATGGAATGGAATTGAAATTGTGGGTGATTGTTAGATTTTTAACTGAAAAATTAATAAAAACAGAAATAATTTTTTTTGTCATGTTCTATACCACTTACTTCAGCCAATATTCCTGGGGGTGATTGTTGTTCAAATTAAGAGAGGTGAGTTGAGGAAAAGCAAAAGCTGTCCTCAGATCTGAGCAGTTATAACCTTGTGTTTTACTAATAACTTTGAATAGCAATTTTGACTATGATTTCTCTGGAGTAAAAATACTCAACCCCCCACAAAACCCAAACAATCCAATCCTCAGATGTTTGTGTAGTGGCAGCTCTGCTCACGTCACCTCCTTTGTGAAAAGCACTTGATTTGAAAGGTCCCTAATGGGAAAGGTAACACAGTGAGCCCATGGACATTCTCTCTTTGTTTGCTATATACCAGAACCTTGTTTCCTCCTGAAAATCAGAATTTGTGACAAAACTGTGTGCAAAACGGCATGTTTTCTGCACTGTGCAGTGCCAGGCTAAGCCCTGCTGAGCTGTGTGTTCATCACACCAGGCTCTCCTAGATGTGTGTGTTCAATTTCCCAAGGAACAGGAACGCATAAATAGGGATCTTTATATACCAGGAACAAACATTTAGGGAACACTGGCCGAAAGGGAAAGGGAGGAGGAATTCAGGTCAACTTAATCAACTTAATAATTTTGCTTTGAGAAAAAAACCACGTTCTGCATTCTGGACAAATTTCATAGGTGTTTCTCTAATGTCCATTATCAGAATATCCAGCTCACTCCAGTGAGGAATGTATGGAAAATAATACCAGAAGGACAACCTGACAGCAGGACTCTCAAATAGCTCTGCTTGCCCGTAACTTCTGATTGCTGCTGGCCAGTGACAGGAGAAATGGCCCAGATCAGTTCTGATACCTGCAGAGTGTCTCACATGCACAAAGAACATCAGGAAGAGCAAGGTCGGTGTCGTTGATTTTCCTTCTCTGGAAAATAGACACATTTCTACCTTTGCCTAGAAATGACTTTTGTTAATATGATATAATAAGCTCTTTGAAGCTTTTCTGCCTTTTAAAATTTTTTTTTTATTTGTTTTTGTCTCATCTCTCATAGTATTTTCTACTCGCTGTTGCTTTGCCATGTACAAAATCCTGGCTGGCTTTTTCAGGAATCTTGCCATCTGTTGAGTACCTTGTACCAGCCTAACGTGTGAAAGTCTGTAAGGCTCAGCTCATGCTCTCTTTTCCTCATTTGTTCAGCTCACAGGCTTGCATTTTACTCAGAAAGAAAATCAAACTATGACCATCAGGCTTTTTAAGGAAATGTAGAATAACATCAGATGGGGATAGAAGTTCATCTGTGATTTTGACTGGTACATTTTCATTTTTACCTTAATCTTAATTCTACCTTCTTAAATTTAAGAAGCATCTTAATTTTTACCTTCCTTCCTCAGAGAAACAAAATCTTCCAATTTCAGAACACTCACCATGTGTATTAGGAAAAATTTCTTCACTGGAAGAGTTGTTAAGCCCTGGAAGGGGCTGCCCAGAGAGTTGGAGGAGTCATCATCCCTGTATGTGTTCAACAAAATGACTGGATGTGGCATTTTATGGTGCTGTTTAGTGGACATGGTGATACTTGGTCAAAGGTTGGACTTGATGATCTTGGATTGATAATTCTATGACTCTCATCTGGCTCATGTCCCTGCTAAAAAAACCCTAAAAATTAAAAAATTTGTGCAGCAGTGACTGAAGGTTTAATTGTCTTCAGAAGAGTTAGAAAGTCTTCCTGTGTATCTCAGGAAAGAGAGGAGACTGCTCAGACACTGCTCCCTGTGCTTTCCCAGCAGAGTCTGAATTTTACAGAAGTAGAACTTGCTTTTGGACACCAAAAGCTGCAGGTTACAGGATTAGGAAAACAATGGAAAATGTCCTTTGTAAACTTGGTCTCTAAGACAAGAAAAGTTTTTACTTTTGAAGGAGTTGAAAAATTCAGAATGCAGCAAGCAAAGTGAGGAGCTGTTCATCGTTTGTGTTCAAATGGTTAAAATCTCCAGAACAGTGAAAGACTTCATTAAAATTTTGTTAGCCAGGCTGAAGAGTTGGCCTTGGACTGAGCTAAAGAAATGGGCTGGACCGGCTCCGGAGCAGCGGGGAGTGCTGCATCGCAGCTTCTCAGCTGCTCTAACATCTTTTCTTTCCCCCCTCTTTTTTTTTTCTCCCCTTGCTGCATTGCTTTGAAGGAAGATACAGATTATTTGGATCATTTAGTTGCTGTGTTTTAAAAATGTATTCCTTTACATTTGCGTGGTTACCTGTATGGAGTTGTGGTAGGCGTTTTATTTTTCCGACCCTTAAAAATAAGCCTTGAATTTTAGTTCATCACCCAGGATAAACTGAAATTTTCCATACTTCTCTCTCTGCATGACCAGCTCGCTGGTTTACATTTTCCTGCTGTTTTATGAATTTTATGAATGAAAATCTTCAAGAATAGCAGCAGGTTTGAAACAGTGTTTTCCACGTTATGCTCTGTGTAGTGCAAATGCATTTCCTTGCAGGTTTGTCTGTGGCTCTTGTTCAGGCTCTGTTTGATTTGAAAGCAATTAAATGAAAAACAGACACTACAGGTTTAGAGTTTCTCTGCAGTGTTTAATACTTGGGGAATAGGTTCAGATCTGGAGTGGCTGCTCTGAAATGATGGAGAAGATCAAATGTGGAGTCTCAATATTTCAATTTTTTACCTAAACACCAAATTCGGAGCTTTTTCTATGGAATTCTAAATTGAAATTAGTATGAATTGAGTCAAGGCTACTGTTAAATGAATTTTAAGGTGAAGAGATGATGAATATCTGTACGTCTGTTTTCCTGTAATATGTTGTTTATATTTAATTACTTTTTTATTAAGGGACAGAGTGACCAAAATTGTCAAGACAGGAAGAACAAGAAAGGCTTTTTTTGGTTATTATCGCACAAATTTGGCAATAGCTGAGGTTTTTCTCCATATTTGACTCCAGGGCACACACAGTTCCTAATCTGAGCAATGCTTTATCTGTGGTGAGGCAGAGACATACCATTTTTGTGAGCTAACCGTATCAGAATGATGCTTCTCATCTCCTCTTTGTATTCAGTTCAGGTCCTGTTTTCCTTGTGCCTCTCCTTGCTTTAGCTCGGTAGCAATCAGTGGGAATAACTAAGGCTACAAAGAAAACAAGCAGGAAAAACTCTGAAATCTGAGTATTACTTGCCTTTTATATTCTGTGATAATGTCCAGGTTCTTTAAAATAGTTGTGATTGCTGCTGGTGGGTTTGTTTTGGGTTTATTTCTTTTTTTCCTCCTATCTCAGGAATTTCCCTAATTGCCTGCCAGTGCCACTTCTATATGATCATATAATTTATTACAAATTGCTATCCTGCATCTTTAATGAATATTCAGAGCACAGAGTGAAAACAAATCTATGACCTCCTAGAAGGAATTAAGATCTTTTTCTGCAGCTAGAGGTTTTAAGCAGTAATATAATCACAACTATTAAGCTGCAAATAAACAGAAGGGAATTGTCAACATTCCCTCTCTTGACTGAATCGCTTCCCTTGCTTCCTTCTGAGAAGGTTTTCACTTTTCCTTTACTTTTTCACTTGGGGACTTGGAAGAAGGAGTTAAGGCTCTGAAACTTCTTTAGCTCTGTATGGCTGCTGTGATTACAATGTGCTGTTAAAAATGTCAGCAGTGTCCCCGTCCCCATGGATAACTCTGCCTGTGCATGTCACAGGACCTCTCCAAGCTGCATCTTGCTGGAATCGTTCTTGGAAAAGTAGGGATGCACCTGTTCTGAAGTTAATTCAAGAGGATGTTTCAGTGTTGTGGCAGTCTTGGCAAGTGTTAAATGTGTTAATCCTTATATCCTTCCCAAACTTGTGTGCTATTTGGATAAAATTCAGCTTAAATTATCACAGCATACCAGCAACTTCTGGTGGCTTCTTTTTTCCTTTTCTTTCTTCTTCTTTTTTTCTTTTTTTTATTACTGAAACTTTCACCTTCTTTTAAAGGAATCTAATTAAAAGTTAAGACTTTTATTTAATATGCCAGCAAAATGAATTTTCCCCACAGTTCCTCACATAGAGTTGAATTTTAAATAGCTTTTTATTTTCTATTAATATATGGTTTAAGGTAAAGCTGAGTTAAATAATTAGTGACTGCTAGAGAATGCATATGTAAATTAACCCATCTTTTTGCTTGTAAATTATCCTTGTCTGAGAGTTTATGATATTTACAAAAATAGATCTTACAAGATGCTTAAATTCCATGTGATTTGTAACCTGGAGTTTGCCTGTCCTACCACCAACTCATGGTAGATTTTGAAGAGAGACTAGAAAAATGACTGTTGGAAATTGAAAGGATTTATTGCCTACATGGAACTGGGCATTATTTAATTAAGAAATTGAAGTGTAATCTAAGCAGGAATTCCTAATACGTATTGAATATTTCAAGAATAGAATTTAGACATGGTGTAAATACAGTTCCCTCCTATTAATTAAGTACCACGAGTTGGATTGTACTGTGAATGGTAAACCTGTGTAATAAATACATGCAAATGTTTCATCTGGATGATTCATTCATATTCTGTGGAAAGTAGTTTATTTTCATATCCCACGTACTGGAATGTGTATTTTAAATAAAATGGCTTTTGTGTGTATGTGTTGGAAATTTGTACCACAAAATGCTGGGGAAAACTTTAGAAATAACAGTGAAGAGAGATCGTCTTCATTTATGATTCTATTGAAAGTATTTTATCTGGTGGGTCTTGAATGCTGCTAATGCAAAAGACTGAAATTACCAGTGAATTACACTTCTAAGATTTCAAAAACCTGAAACATATAATGAACTAAACCAATTTGGGAATATTGAGACTGCATAATATGGAAAAGTGTTCAGAAAGATATTTTTTCTTAGATTCCATTGCATGAAAGAATTGAAATATCCCCATTTATTTAGTACCCAGGCTGAGCCTGTAAGCCCAAGTAGTCTACACTTAATGATACCCCTTAGTTACTGAGGTGTTTGAAGCCCTGTAATATAAAAATGCAACAACAGAGTTTGCAGGAAGAAAATCCCAAAGTAAGCAAGGCTTTCTGAGCACATAGGAAATGGACTTGTGCGAGTAAAAATATTTTGGTGTGGAGCAGAGAGATGGAGCTGCTCATTTTTGAGGAATATTACTGAAGGCTATCTGGTTACTAAGCTGAGATGGGTGTTTGATGTAGCCTTCGCATTCTCCTGTTGTGTCCCTTTTTTTTTTTTCTTTCTATATAATTCCATGCTGTATTCCCTGAAAATTGTTATGGTTTCATTAAATGTATGTATCAGTGCTTTTAGTATTCTGATCTGTGGCTCAGGTTTTGAGCCACATAAGCTGTAAGTAACTTGGAAACTGCAAGATAAAATTAATTCATTCAGCATTATGAAACACAATTTAAACTGATTAATGCCAGTTAAGATACTATATAACCATGGAGATTAAAGAAAAAAAGAGGGAACTATAACTTCAGCACTATGAAAAACAATTTTAAACTGAATAAAGCCAGTTAAAATTGTATACAAGTAGGTAGATTTAAAAAAAGAAAAATAGAGCTTGCTTTTATAAATGAAACTGAAGATATTTCAGTCTTACTTGATTTATATTTAGAAAAAAAAATACTGTGACTGTTCTACTTCTTTCAGCTGTCATTTTTGTCAGTTCTTAATTTACTTCTTTTCAAACAAGTTTACAAATTTGTTCATTTAAAATGGAAAGTTGACTGCTGCTGTTTCTGTTTAACACGATTGAAAATGTGCTACTTTTGAAGATGCTTCTTTACGTGAAGGCTGAAGTCAAGCATTTCAGCCTGTTTACTTGCAGAAATCTGTTTCAATTGCTGCCTGACTGCATCTTCCAGTGTTCCTGTTCGATTTTAACTTAATGATGAAATTAAAACCAGCCACCATTATTTGTGTAATACAAATGTGGGGCTGTTTTATTTCCACTGAGTAAGAGGTTGCATGGACGTCTATGCATGTAGTTGTAGAAAGATTATTCTCACTTTCTCCTGGGAAGTTCTGAAAACCTCAGTGAAACCTCATCTTGTTGGAGTTCTGTGAACTGAATTTTTACCCTGAGGTTCTGTGCTGAAGGTTTTAATTTTGAAAGGGGACACGATAGGTAGTGGTTGGGATGTCATAGTTTGAATGAAATTTTGTAACTTCCTCCTGTCAAGAGGAGATTTCTTGTTACAACAAGCCGTTAATGCCAGGCAGAACAGGCTGGTAGTTGGGCACTTGCTTGGAGTGGTTCAGCTTGAATGGAGCAGGAATGGCATTTTGAATAGTTTTTCATTTACTATAAAAGTGCGTTTTAAGAGTTGGCTTTTGTTAACTCTTCTTTTTTGACATATATATTTCTGAGAACTGCAGAAGACCCAGAGTCTTAACACAGTAATTTTGGATCAAAAGTCTCCTTTTCAAGACCGTAGCCCAGTTCAGGGCAGTGCACTCTCTTTGGAGACTACTTTTCCATTTTATTGTGGGTTGCTCCATGCCATTTTTCATCCAAGAACTTCAGGGTTAAAGTTCTGAATATGAAAAAATTGAAAGACATTTTTCAGCATCAAACTGTGTTCTTGTAGCTGTGTTATCATCTCTCTGTTTTTCTTGAGTGAACTGCAGCATTCCTGTGGCATTTTTTACCAGTACATGAAAAAGTCTTGAGAATATAGGGTGCAAGGTATATTGAACATCAGTCATCACTGTTAGGATGAAAAATATAAGTAAAAGGACAAAATTACTTGAACTTTCAGGTTCTGATTCATTAAGGAAAATTAATAGTTGCATTACAGAGTTGTTTTCACTGGCTAGGAGCTGTACAGCAAAAACGAGAACAGTATCTGTCCCAAATGTAGCAGAACTGTAAGTCTAAGGTAAGATAGAAGAACACAGCACAGAGAGTTCCAGGAAACATTCCAATCTCATCTCTTTATTTATCCAGCCATTTATTGATAAGGCATAATTCACAGAATCAGACTCAGAATGGTTGAGGTTGGGAGGCAGCTCTGGAAGTCACGTGATGCCTCCCTTTATTGTTTTACAACCTTACATGGGTAAGCCAGTCCTTTCGTAGTACAGTATTTAGTATTGAAACTGTAACCTTTTACCAGTATTAGTCCAGATTTATTCATTACAGGAAGAACAGTAATGCAGTTGGAATTATTAAACACCAAATGCTTAGCGTAGGAAAAGGGGCGGGAGCTAGGGCCACCTTCCCAGTGCTGTTAGGTTGGTCTCTTCCCAGTGCTGGTGAAGTATCCTTCACTGGGTGGAACATGCCACATGTAGTTTCTTTTCTAGGATGCACTTCTAATGTGTTTTTACTCCTTGCTTTTTCTTCATTGGTCTGTGGTTCCTTGTTACATCCCAAATCAGCATATGTTAGATGCTATTTGTTCTTGTTATTAGCCCTGAGCGGGGTTTTGTCCAGCTGTGCACCTGCATTTCTTTATCTGATTGCTGGTGAGTGATTTACAGCCTTTGGGGTTTTGCTTGTACAGCTGTGCTGCAAACACCTCTCAAAGTGTCCGTCATCAGATAGGGCCTTGATTTGTTTATACCACATGATTATGTTGTTCCTAAATTTCTCATTCTCCATAGAGTAACTGCCCCTTGCAGCTCTGGGTGTAAAGCTGTGGTTGTCCCACACAGCTAAAACAAATAAGACGCAGTATCCTGGTCAGGTGGATAAATTGTTGTGGCAGTTAAAGCTCATGAAATAAAGTTGCAGCCATGTCAATCGGAGCAAACGGAACAAACTTCAGTCCTGAGGCCTTGTGAGCTCAATACAGTGCACCAGAAATACAAATTCAGGCCCTTTCCTGGCTTGGACACTGCAGTGTTACAAGGCTGCCCAGCCTGGACGAGAGTTTGTTTGAAATTAGGAGCACATGAGGGAAGTGGACACGAGTTCCAGTCAGTTCTCTAATGAATATTCATTCAAGTAAATAGAAAATGATTCTGTGGCACTCTGGAATATTAATGAAAGAGAATAGATGAGTTTAATTACAATGACTTGGGAAAGATTTGGTCTTTTTTCCCCTCCAATTTATCAAATAGTTATGTATGCTGATTGTTGTCAGGAGTAGGTTGTATTACCCTTGAAAACCAAAACTGTTACATTTTGGGGGGTGAAGTGCTTTTTAGAAAACAGTGAATAATGGCATAATTATTAATAGCGTGGTTTATGGAAAGAAAATCAGAAATTGTTGACCTGCATAATACATTCAGAACAGTTCTGCTGCACTGGATGGGGAATCAGAGCAGTTTCTTCCAGTGAACTATTAGAAGCGGCAGATTTGGGGTTTTGAACAACAGCCTTTCCTAATTTATGCAGTGAATAGCAGGCCTGCTGAAAGTTCTTCCCTAAATGGAATGTGACATTGTCTTCCACAGAAAAATAGGAAATAATTATTCTCTCTGAGCATCCCAACTGTTTTACTTGTGGAATGGTTGAAGCATTTTATTATAACTGGTACTGGTAGCAGCTGAACTAATATTTAATGTTTTACGCACTTGATCCCTTGTGAATATACTTAATAACGAAAGAGATATTGGACTGGACATTGAGGTAGTATCAGTGAGCATAAGAAACAACAATATGAATTAATTTTCTAACTCATCAGGTATGCACATTTATTTTATATGAAGTTGGTTGTGCCTGTTGAAAGCCTGAAAGAAGTGTAATATTACATAGAATCCTTTTATTCCAGAAAGGAGGAGAGACAGCAGTCTGTTTAAAACTTGTGTCCAATCGATGCCTCTTTCTTACTGTAAGAGTTTCTGGCTGCATAGAATCATAGACTGGTTTGGGTTGGAAGGGACCTTAAAAATCCTTTAGTTCCAGACTCTCTGCCATGGGGACTTTAGGGAATTGTCTATACTGCCTTAACTTCTAATCAGGATTTTTTTGTATTATTTAATCATAGATTATTTTTTTTTATTAAGGAAAAACAGTGCCAGGTATAATATGTGTTCCTCTTTTATAGATATGCAATGTATTACAGTCTTGGCACTTATTTTGTTGTGGGAAGGGGTGAAGGGTGAATAATGATGGGAATATTTGATGTGAGTTTGGGGTAAAAAGAAAAGTTAACCCCATCATAAATCTTTCTCCCATGTTACCGATTTTATCGAAGTGTCAGAACTGGTTCATAACTGCTAGAAATTGTTAAAAGAGATAAAATATGTAACAAGTCTGGGAAGTGTATTTGAATTTTTCACATATGGATACAGTAAGCTGATCAATACTGATTTATATTCACTAAATTTATATATCTGCCACCATTTTTTCAATGAAAGCTGTGGAAACTTTAGTTGCGGGACTTGAAAGGCAGTTTGTGCTGTTTGTCCTTGCACAGCTGGCTTTTAGAGGCCAATTTCCAGGGAAAAGCAAACAAAAAGCAAACCCTTCCATTTATCTCTTTCTTGAGATCATGCTCTTCATTTCCAGCAATGGAAATTTTATATTTTTATAGTAATATTCATATACCTTCGTGGTTAAAGTCCACTCTGTTCCTAATGAACTTCTAAGTTCACAAGAAGAACATGCAAAATGGAAATCTGGAATAATTCCATTTCCTAGAGAACTGTTCCTATCCTCACTTTCAGATCAGACTTAGGAGGAGGTTAATGGATGACATGAGATGGTTGGATGAGCCTAAAAGATACCATCTATTTAAAATGTATAAGGGTATAAATAGTCACCAGATGGCACTGTGACTGAGATAAAACACAGCACCCATAAATATAGTCAGCTACAGCTCAGAATAAATGTTAGTTTGCTCTGAAGTTGTTATATCAAACAGTGGTAGGGTTTTTAAAATTTATTTTTATTTTTTCTGTCTGTGTTAAACTTCATTAGCTCTGTTGGCTTCAGTAGCTTGTGCTTTATCCAATCAAGACCATTTTTGTCAATGGAGGCAACCAATTGATACTTGCTACTGATTAATTTTAGACTATCTGATAAAATTATAATAAATTCGGGCAAATTCTGGTATTCTTCTTTTACTTCTAGGGGAATATATGCAGCAGATTACTTGAGGAGAAAAAGTAGTTTTGATCAGTCTCACTTCAGTGCCTGGTAAAGTTATGGAGAAGATTATTTTGGGAGGTACTGAAAACCACCAAGACAATGCAGTCATTGGTCACGGCCAGCTCGGCTTCAGGAGAGCAAAGTCCTGCTTATCAAACCTGGCTGCCTTTCATGAGCTGCTCACCCACCCAGCTGGGCAAGGGAAGCCAGCTCATGTCATTTGGTTGGACTTCTGTAAAGCTTTCAATGCTGCCTCTCTTAGTGTCCCTCTGGACAAAATGTTCACCCCCAGCTAAACACATCATGGACTGGTTGAGCAGCTGGCTCAGGGGTCGGGCACTGAGAGTGACAATGACAGCGCTGACATCAGACCAGTGACCTGTCACTAGTGGGGTTCTGCAGGGCTCCATCCTCGGCCCTGTGCTGTGCAGCATCTTCATAAATGACTTGGACTCATGACTGGGAGAGACACTGAGCACGTTCACAGATGGTACAAAACTGAGAGGAGCTGTTGACGCCCTGGAGGGCAGGGAGGCCTCACAGAGAAACCTGACCAAATGGACTGGGCAATGAGCAGCCATATGAAACTCAGCAAGGGCATGTGCCAGATTCTGCACCTGGGGTGGGCAGCCCTGCATGTACAGACAGACTGGGGTGTGAGAGGCTGGAAAGCAGCTGTGGGACGGGACCTGAGGATTCTGATCAGTGGAAAACTGAATGAGAGTCAGCAGTGCCTTGGCAGCCAGGAGGGTCATTCCTGTCTTGGGGCCATCGGGCGCAGCATTGGTGGCTGGGCAAGGGAGGGGTTTGTTCATCTCTGCTCTGCACTGGGGAGACCTCACCTTGAATATTGTNTGGGGCCATCGGGCGCAGCATTGGTGGCTGGGCAAGGGAGGGGTTTGTTCATCTCTGCTCTGCACTGGGGAGACCTCACCTTGAATACTGTGTGAGTTTTTGGGTCCCTCAATATAAGAAAGATACTAAGCTGTTAGAGAGCATCCAAAAGACAGTAACAAAGATGGTGAAGGGTCTGGAGATGAAGCCACATGAGGAGTGGCTGAGGACACTTGGTCTGTTCTGCCTGGAGGAGACTCAGGGGAGATCTCATTGCAGTTACAGCTTCCTTGTGAGGGGAAGAGGACAGGCAGGTGCTGATCTCTGTGGTGACAGTGACAGGACCTGAGGGAATGGCCTGAAGTTGTGTTGAGGAAGGTTTAGGTTGGATATTAGGAAAAGGTTCTTCCCCCAGAGGGTAGTTGGGCACTGGAACAGGGAAGGTCCCCAGGGGAGTGGTCACAGCTCCAAGCCTGACAGAGCTCAAGAAGTGTTTGGACAACACTCTCAGGCACATGGTGGGATTGTTGGGAATGGTGCTGAGCAGGGACAGGAGTTGGATTCTATGATTCTTGTGGGTCTCTTCCACTCATTCTGTGATCCTGTGAAGTGCTACTTGACCAAAGATTTATACCAGGACAGAATCATAAAGTAATAGTCAGATATTATTCTGTTTAAATTTGTGGTATAGATTTAATTGGAGGTCTTAGTGAAGCTTCTACATCCTTGGAATAACAGCACTTTTGTAGCTGACATTGAAGTTAAGTGGAACAACAATTAATTTCCTTTGCACAGAGGTCTCACCTAATTTTTTGTTTTATTTGTAAAATCAGTTACGTAAATGGTGTTTTAAAGGAATAGTATCAATCAAGCTATTGCTTATTCTAAAGGCTTGTTCTCTAATTAAGTTTTCTGTCTGATGAAGTATCTTAGCAGATCTGACATGATTTTTCTTTAGTCTTGAGTATCACACTGTGACTGGTTGAGTAGTCTTCATGGTGGTAATATCGCTTGGCAGATATGCAGAACTCCTAGAGAGATGTGGAGTAGTGCTGTCAGTATTTACATAAATTTTTAGAAGTTCAGAGTTGTAATGTGTGCTCTATGTTCTAATTCCCCTGTGATAAATCAAGAAAAAAGATTGGAAGTGTTTAAACTTTAAAGAAAGTGTAGTTGATACTGGGCAAATTTGAGTAGAAGCGGTTTTTTTGTGTTTTTTTATTTTTTTTTTTTTTTTCCTTGCAGCCTGAGTTCACTGCCGCGGTCAAGTTGATCCATATGCCTTATGAAAACAGCAATTCTAATTATCCCAAGAGCTTAATTTTCTCGCCTGAATATTCAGGTCTCATACTATGATGGTGTTGACTTTTGTTATCTAAATTTTACATGTCAGATTAAATTCCCAAAACCAAGCTTTAAGGATACAATACATGGAACTTGTTCTATTTAAGTTGTAGTTTGTTGCAGC
>VXBU01005185.1:0-10782 GCA_013400315.1 Bombycilla garrulus
TCTTCTGTTGCTACGGAAACCACAATAGTCCTCAAAATAGGCAAGGTACTTCACCCTCCAGTCAGATAACATTTAAAATTTTGTTTGGCTTTTACTAGCTGGATAACGGAAACTCAGCCTTCAAACAAAATTAAGTTCATATGTGCTCTAATGTATATGAAATTGAGAATAAATTTGCACACGTAACAATGACAAGTTCTAAACAGGAAGAAAAAAAATCGTATCTGAATGGTAAAGCATTTTAAATTAACAGTTTAAATTATTTGGCAAAAAAGAGATTTAATTTTACCACTAACTGATCATTTTGGAATTTCTCCCTGATATATTTTTCAAGTTTATATCAATTTGATTTAAAACAGGAACCCTTTAGACTTAGCCATTAAAATAACCACCCCTAAAAGATCACCACAAATTTGGGGCAAAATCATGTAGAAATACCTGGTTGGTATTCTGAAGCTGAAATGCAAGTGTCCTCTGTCTCTGGATAGATCAAACTTCAAATTTCCTTCCATCACGGTAGAGGGATTCAGATTCGATGTCATTTGATATCATTCTAAATCATATGATCATTATCCAAAATACTTATCAGATGATACATAAACTTCTTAAAAAACTCCTAAAAATATTGCATCCAATTAGAACTATAGTTAATGAACTACACATTTACTCAATTTTAAGCAATTAAAAACATAATTCCTTTAGTTCTTGATTGCTAACAGAAAAGCAATTTATGAAATTCCTTTTCAAAATTAAGAGTTAGTTTTGCCTGAGGAAGGACATTTTACGTTCTGAGTAAGATAGAGATTTGATGTATTCTGGTTATTTTTTATTTTAAATAAAAAGGAAGGTGAAGAATATGCTAATGACTTTAGTGGCAAGCAAGCAATATATGATTGCTCAGTCATGATATATGAAGAAAAGAATAAAGATAGATGTTTGCAGAGAATTACCAACATATAAAAATCAATATAAACCAAATACGATCCTAATCATTGATAAAATATTTAAGATCCCCACATTTATTCAGCTCTTCTAAGCATTTTCTTTCTAAGATAACAGCAAGAGCTAATTAAAATGCTTTGGGTTTATTTTCCTTTTTTTTTTTTTTGTACCAGTCCTGCAAACAGAGCATAGTATGTGCACCACTCTTACACGGCATATCTCTTTCAAGTTTTACAAATACTCAGCAGCAAATGAAGATCACAAAAATTATCTTCTCACTGCTTTCTCCTCTTTATTACAGGCAAATTAAAAGCCAGAAACAGATTTCGTAATGCCTTCTAAAGTGCTCTGTTTGATCATATCTGCTCCTAATCCTGTCTCTCAGTGGCAAAATTACCTCTGACTTTAGTAAGAGCAGCACTAGGTCAACCTTGAGCTCTTGGGCAAATTTCATTCTGTCATACCAAGCAAACTGGATGTGAGCAACAGGCAGATAGAATACCCCTGAATTTTCTATGGGAAAAGGGCCTGTGTTTTTCTTATGCATGGGATGAGCTCAATGCCTTAAACAGGCACCGTATTCATTAGTACCTTTTGCAGATAGAAAGAAAAAAAAATCATTAAAAAGATCATACAGAGAATTTTGTCCAAGGTTGGAAATTTGGCAATTTTCAGTTTTATGTTTAATCCACTCAAGATTAAATAAAACTGGTAATTGTTAAAAATTCAACCAAAAATATACTCTAATTTATGGAGGCTATCCAAATATGTGGATACAATTCTCAAACCCATCCTGATTCTCTAAGCTCAGATATCTGGTCACACAATATGCTTGTTAGGTACTCACTTTGTATTCGAAAATACAAATCTTACTCTGGACCACGCAACCTTTTGATTTATTTTAGACACAGAAGAGAGAGTTTTGTTTGGCTTGGACTGTTCATGCTATCATTTAGCCACTGGCCTGAGACTTCGCCTTCACAGCCAACTTCAATCTACAAAGCCTTACTGCCACCAATCATTGGGTGAAGTTGATTGAAATTCCATACAGACACCACTAGTGAGAAACTGCAAGTGGAGGGAAAAAAGCTGATCAGTAAGAAACATGGAAACATTTCAAGGAGAACAGTTTTTCTAGAAATGACATCACAGATGTGAGCACACTATAAAAGAAGCAAGGCTATTATTTGATAAAGATGGTTTTGCCCTTCAGAGAGATGCTGCTTTTTAGTATATAATTTCATGCCCAAGGAAAAATCAGAGTGAAAGAAATTCTCAAAGATAGTAACTAAATATTGTCAAGACTAAGAAATTTTTTAAAGCTATCTCAGGACACAGCCAGCAAAATGCAGACAAAAACCAGGAGAACAGAATTTGCTAAGCTAATGAATATCAAAGACAACAAAATAATACAATAAAAATCAACAACAACAAAAAAATGAAACCTCAAAAAAATCAGTCAGATGTAGAACTTAAGAGAACAGATGTTGGATATTTACACTTACCTTATATCACGCATTAAAAATATTCAACATTTTAAAGTACATTTATAATAACAAAAAGCCATTTATATCTGCTTATTTTGGTGCTAAAGGAATTCTTTGGATTGTTGAGATTATTTAGTCCTCAGCCCTAGCATTTATAGTGAAACCTAGGTATGCTTACATTTTATAAAGTATGTTCCAGTGTGCTGTTTTCCTAAGGTAACACATAACTGAGCAGGAAGGAAATAATTATTATGTAAACCACCTAATATAACAGCTAAAGATTATAACTTACGGGTAAAAAAATGTTTGTTTTGATAAATTTTTGAAAGGGAGTAGAAGCAGCAGGAATATGTGAGCCTTCAAATTCCAGTTGCTATAGCAACTGGTGGTATTTTTAGCCATCATAACAACTTTAACAATTGTAGAGAATATCAGTGCTGCTCTCTCCAAGTACCAGTGCTGATCTTTCCCTGTTTTTTTCAAAAAGAAGCCCGTATGTTGCTGCAGCAAAGGAAATTCTAAATAGCGTTTTCCATGTATAAAATAACTTGCATGATATTTTTCTGGCTTTGCTTCCCCTTGCAGGGAAAAAATGCAAAAAAGGGGCCAGAATAATTTGGCCTTTTAATATAATTACAGAAAAACTGGAATTAAGTCTTAAAACTATATGGAATGGACTCCTTTTTGAACTAATTAGGCATTTGATTTTTTTTTCTCCTTCTGTAGATAATGGTAGTCACATTTTTTTCAATTCTGTGTCCTTTTAGGACACATATGCCTCATTCCCTATAGTTTCCTCCCTATTATACATCTCACAATAATTTTCTAAGTCTGAATTTCTTTTATACACAGAAGTCACAATTCAAACCATAAACCAAAATTCCCCAATAATTTTCTTGCTATAGGTTGCACAGGGGACACTCTTCATTCTTAATGGCAGACCTTATGAAAGGCAAGATGTTTTTCAGATTTATTTCAACTTTCTACCTATTTCTAGTCCTTCCAATGGGCCTGATTATGGCTGAAATCCTGATTCCAAACACCTGCAGAGTAGATTATAGCAGTCTATTACCTCCATTTATATAAAATGTATATTAAGTTATGGCTCTTGATAAACAATTTCTTTGTCTTTAACCAGATGCAGACAGCCCAGGAGTCATATCCATGACAGCGTAAGAGTAGAATTCAACCAGTCTTGATGCCAGCAATAAAAAGCCCAGAAATGCACCATAATCATGTAGAAGGTACAATTTCTTTCTTCCATAAAGTCCAAATTAAACCCAAAGCAATCATCATAAGCAGAATATGATTACACAGCACCTATGCCTTAACCACAGTTTAAAACAAAAGGAAACAAAAGCCAGGGTGCTGCTTTGCTGGTTGTTTTTTTCCTTTAAACATAAACACACACTTAACCAAAATAACATCCTCTGAAACACAGCTACGCTGCCCCAGCTAAATTCCAATAACACAAAGGACAGAGCTGAAGGGTACGCAGGACAGGCAGGGGTTTGCTGTAAGGACACTTGTTGTAGCAGAAATAACAAGAACCAATAGGTGTGTCTTGTCTAACTTTATGTTGGCCTGTAATACTTCTACAGATGATGCCACAGAAAGCAAAGTGCATTATAAGATTTGTATATATTTACTATGACCACAGAAAATTACAACGTGAAATTGTGTATGAAATACAATTTCTTTTTAGAATGTGTTTTGTTTTTTAAGATCTAAAACGGTATTGACCTAAAAACCAATATATAATTTACATCCAATTTCAAAAACAGCCATAGATATTTATCTCCTGAAATAATCGGAATAAATCATAGAGCCTTTTGTCCTCAATTAAAATGAACAATTAAATACTCTCAAGACATCTATCAATAAAATTCCAGGACAAACCAAGGGCAACAAAGGGTGACTATACTTTGAATGCCATCTGTGTGCCCCACAGCTCTCTATTTTTTTTAAGCCTTCTCAGTATGCAAAGCCCAGCCCAATTATGCATATAACGCATAACCCAGACTGAGGTTATGCATTAACTTGCTGTTGCATGTGGTCATATTACCCTAAGAGACACTGTGAATAGGGATTTAGAGTCTTTAGTATCTAGCAGTTTATTTTTATATGGGTACATGGACTGCAACCCAGCCTGCAGCCAGCAGCTTCTTGCAACATCTAGTCAGCAGCCAAAGTGAATTCCCATCACCCACAACCAACAACCCATTGTGCTAAATTGCCTCGGTGTCACAGTGCTGCCAAGCACAGCAATCTGCTTTGCTGCAGAAAGCCAGGAGTAAAACCCCACCACAGGCAGTCAGATCATCCACATGGGCAAGATCCATCCCTTGACCAGGACTCCAATCCATTGGCTGGTCAGATCATCCACATGGGCAAGATCCATCCCTTGACCAGGACTCCAATCCATTGGCTGGTCAAGCTCTTTGCTGCAGATGGTCACCAAGCTCGACATCTTTCAGCTTTAAGCAAAAGCTGCACTTTGCCTTTCAAATGTATGGCAAATGTAGGTCTGCTATTACTTTTTGCTAACACAAAACTGTGTTTCCTGACTTTTTCACATAGATTTGACTGAACTACTTTAAAAAGCTATTTTTGACACAAGGAAGTACAGCAAAAAGAGGTTACTGAGAAATATATTCAAAGACCCACTCAGCCAAACTAATCTGTGAAGCTTAGTAAACAACATACAATAATTATTTACTGAACATAGAATGAATTCACTCTGTCCCTGGATGAGTCTCCTCTGTCTAATTTTTTAAACAAAACACTCATCAAGTTTTACTTTTAGAAAACAATATCTAAATTTTGAAGAACAACTTGGGGGTTTTTATGTTTTGCCTCCTGCACTGTGCACACTCCATCTCCTTCCCAAGAAGTAGTTATTGGATGAATTCTCACATTTAGAACCAAGCTGTAACCCAGACAGATCTGTCTACATGAATAAGGCAGGTTTGGCAGGAAAACACTTGCACATAGTGGTAAATTAGTGAGGAAAGACACCCCATCATCAAAAATGGTGTAATATACCAAAAAAAAATAATCTGACCTCAGATTTTACAGTAAGATAGCTGTACATGCAAATATACTTATTTTTAGCAAAATTATTTTAAAATGTATCTGTTCACTAATTAAATAATAAACTAGTCTAATTTTAACAGTTTTGTTGTCAGAAAACAAGGAACAACACAGAACAGTACAAAATTCTACAATTATTTGTTCTTGGGTTATGGGGAGGTTACTGACTTTTTTCTTTTGTTAATATCTAAAGTCCTTTTTGAAGCCATCAGGTAACTAGAGAGCAGGATTGATATGATTTAGGCAAGAAGTCAGAACTACCAAGCATAATAAGGATGGCAAATAGTCAATATTTAATTTGCACAGCAAGCTGTTTGCAGTCACATTTATGTGAAGAAAGAAAACTCTTTCCCAAAAATATATATCCAGTAGATTTTTACTATAGAGGAATCTGAGAAATTCGTAATTCACATTTTTTTTTAAAAATATTTCTCAACCCCAAATATGTAAAAATTTTCTATTTGTCAAAAGATTCGCCCAAATTACTTGGTCTTGTTTTGTTTTGTTTGTGGCTTTCCTTTTTTTAAGTAGGACAACTACTTTCACAGACCAGAAGCTTTATTTTCCAGGGCCAGTTTGTGTCCCAGTCATGTAACTTCAAAATTTAACTCAAAGGCCAGTATCAGTGGCTTTGTGACAGAGGACAATTAACAGTTCATGTGAATACTGCCTTGAAAAATAGGTGTCTTTTAAAATCCTAAAGCTGGGACCTGGTTTCTACCTTCACTTACTACTTCTATTTTTGGCGCTTCTTGTTTTCCATACATTTGAAAACACTATTTTTACAAGACATTTATTTGAGCTTGCTAAATAGATGCCAATCCCAGAGAGTCGAAGATGAAGCACCACAATGATTTGCATGTGCTGTTAGTTGTAGGAAGGCACAATGTAATTGTCCCTAGCAAGCCTACCAATGAGTTGTGAGATCTGATGCTCCCAGACAGAAGTATCTCCATTTTTTTCCAGAGGGTGTTGATCTACTTATTTGGGAGAAACAGAAGCCATCCCAGGCAAACATAAAATGCATCTCTTCAAAGAAAGATAACATCACAGCACAAAACATTCTACTTTTATGTCTTATCTTTTTAGCTTAGTCATATTTAAAGATCTCTTCAAGACAGATTAGAAAAACAGATATAGCAGAATGGGTTTTAAACCCAAGATAATAATTAACATTTAAAAGAAGAAAAATCTATAAGTATAAACATTTCAAAACAGAACTCTATGAAGAAACAAAACCCCTAATTTCCATAAATGCCCCACATTTAAGAGAATAAATAAGAGCTTTAGCTCTTACAGAAAAAAAAATATTCACAGCTGATTGCCAAACTGACATTTATCAGAGCAGCATGAATCAATGCAGCTTCTTTTGTCTTGCTTTCACTGAATTTTGGTTAGGTTAAGAGTTTATTTTTCTCTTAGTTGTCATGGAAATATATACAGACCAAATTAAAGCAGATAAAGCACTGCTGACAAAACAATTAAGTTTTTTTCTACTCAGGCTGTGCTGATTAATGCCTTCAGAGATACTTAGGAAACTTTAGTATTCATATATCATTTAATACTAATTTGAAAATACTTTTTATAACACTAAAGCTTTATACAGTCAATTGTCCAGCTACTGTGGAAATGGTTATTAGTTTTCCCAGAATTCAACAAGGCATTTTACATTTTTCAACATTTCTAATGACAGTAAAAGAGAAAAAAGAGAGGAGGGACAAAAAGAAATGGAGAAAGACTACGAGGAAGAAAGAAGCACAAGCTGACTGCTTCTATTTATAGATTTTAGCATCTTTGTATTTTAATAATATTCCTTTCTCTGCTACTCCAATCTGTACAGAAGAATGACAGTAAAAGCTTGAACTCACCCCATCTTTGGCAGTTCTAGGTGTATTTCAGTAGCGTCCACTGGTGAGATTACCTAACACCTTTCATGTGGTAGGATAAACTGGATGGTGGTAATTAAGGGAATATTCTGGAAAATGTCACTGCTTGGAGCAGCTGCAGCCTGACAAAAGGTAAAGGTGGCACAAGGACTTCATGGCATGGACTACATGGGATAAGAATGGACTCATCTGCTTCCAGACATGAACTGTCCCAGCTAAATGGCTACTTCAGGCTCTCGATTCCAGCACATGGCATGTGACCCTCGTGGATACTGTAACAGGAGATAGGTCCTGAAGGGCACTGCCCTAGGACCTGCATAAGCAGATGGAAACAAGGCAGGCCTTGTTTGGGTCCCATAAGATCAGAACATTCGGTAGGGCCAGGTTTCTTATTCAAATGTGGCACACAGCAGCTTAAAGCTGGGATTGATGGTTGGCATTTTGAATGGCTCATTAGGCAGATGAGATGTATAACTTTCTACGCTGCTAATGTGCCATTTCACTGGTCAGCAGGCCCTGATTAGTAAGCAGCACCCTAACAAGTTCCACTCCACCAGAGCACCTGAACACTTGAAATCAGACAGGAAAGCAATTTGAGTTGAAAATGTCAGATTCCAGAATTAAAGCAAACGCAATATTAATCAAACCCTAAATATCAGCATTCTAACTAAAGGTGGGGGTAGGAATAACCATGTTCTTTTCAGGTTATTCAAAACATTTGTACTGATTACAGTATAATTTTTATATGCATAAAACTACATCCAATGTACTTCATTTTAAACCACTCGTTATATCAGTAAAAAACCAACCTATTCTCAGTATAAAAATCCTCTGTGAATATGAACATGCAAAAATGGATAGGAATTTGTTAAAATTATATCCTATTAAATCATATGTTACATCATTTAAAAATCACAAAATCAGCTTTGGATCAAACACTAGTTTTCTTATTCTTTCAGAGTGAAACAGTTTCCGGAATTGGAACATGCAAGACATGTCTGAAGGATTATTATTAACTTTCTATTCTTTTATGAAATAAAGAAAAAACCCAACACCCTACTGGTTTCTGAAGACTATAGATACAAGGATCTCTCCAGGTGGGTATTATCATGTAGGGAAATGAGTAGATAATGATGGAAATGGTAAGAGTCATAATTACAGGATGCTAATAGTTGGGATTTTAATTATTTGTATTTAATTGAGAAGACAGTTGGAATTTGGGGTTGCATAAGTACATCAGTGGCATAGATACTTTTAATTATACACCCATCATGCATCTTTCCATCACAGATTGTGCTTGCAGATAGCATCTAAAGCATTTCAGACTGCAAGGAGGATACAGCTGGAGACATTTGCAACTTACCACTAACAAAATGTTGTCATCACTGATCCAAAGTTTGGTTTATGCTCTTAACACTCTTTTTAAGATTCACTGAATCACAGAATCAGTTCACTTGGAAAAGACCTCTAAAATCATCAAGTCCAGCCTATGACTAAACACTACCATGTTAACTAGACCATGGCTCTGAGTGGCCACATCCATTTTTTGTTTAACACCTCCAGGAAATGTGACTCCACCACCTCCCTGGGCAGCCAATATCTCATCACCCTTTTAGTGAAGAAATTTTTCCTAATGTCCAACCTAACTCCCCCTTGGTGCAGCTGTAGATTATGTCCTCTTGTCCTGTTGCTGGTTGCCTGGGAGGAGTCTGATCCTCACCTGGCTGCCTACAATCTCCTTTCAGGCAGTTGCACAGTGATAAGATCCCCCTGAGCTTCCTTTCCTCCAGGCTAAACAACCCAACTCCCTCAGCTGCTCCTCACAGGACTTGTGCTCCAGACCCTCATCACCCTCACTGCCCTTCTCTGGGGCAGCACCCAGAAAAGCTTCTCACTCCAGCACCTCAATGTCCTTGGAATGAAGGGCCAGAACTACAGACAGGATTTGAGGTGCAGCCTCTCCAGTGCCCAGTGCAGAGGCACAGTCAATGCCCTGCTCCTGCTGGCCACGCTATTGCTGATCCAGGCCAGGATGCCCTTGGCCTTCTTGGCCACCTGGGCACAGCTGGCTCACGTTCTGCCACTGTCAACCAGCACTCCCAGATCCTTTTCCACTGGGCAGCTTTCCAGACACCCTTCCTCTTACCTGTAGTGCCACATGTGGTTGTTGTGAAGAACATAAAAGTTAAATACAAAATGCATGTGTCTGCTAAAAAATTTTTATTAACTTGAAGTGAGCATAAGAAAGGATTTTTGGAACTTCAAGAGTGAAAAAGATCTAACTTTTTGTTATAGTACATCTACATTAAAATACAAGCCTGTCTATAGATTAGTCAATTCTACTTTCAATTTAATTGGCAAATGAAAAAAGCGACCATTTGTAATTTTACATCCTTTTTCTTAAATGTTTAAGGCTCAATATCAAATATTATTTTTGTATGCTAAATAAAATTAAAGAATTAAAGACAAGTCTGCTCTGCCTTGAGAAATGTCCAAAGACATTTTCAAGTTACTCTTATTTGCTTTTCAAATAGTGATTCGAAGAATATAGCTAATTAATCACTTCAACTTCTTTTTAAGTTTGTTTAATGACAATTTTTAAAGTTGTGCAATCTACTTAATTTAAAATACTACATTAAATTTTGAGAAAAGCTTTTTTATTTTTTTTTCCCTCTAGTCTGCACAAGACAGAGTACAAATTTGCACTTGGCTTTTAAGATCCTTCAAATAATTTTTGGACACATTCTGATAGATTTCTGTGCCAGATGGATGTGGATCAAGAATGTATAAACATATGGCAGGAATGGTAAGCAGTGTGCTCCTAGAAGTGTAATAATGATTAATTTCAAAATATATATTCCAGGGTTATTAATAGTCTCTCTTTTTAAGTTCCATATTTTTGAAAGGTTGAGATTTAGAATAGCATAGTTTATATAAGCTTTCTCCAGTGAAGTACCAGCCCAGCAGAGCCTAACTGATAAGTGCCCAGAATGATTGCAATGCTTAGTTACAGGCTTTTAGGCAGTAAAAGGCAATGAAATCATCCTGCAGCAGCACATCATCCTCAAGGAACTGGCATGCTTTATTTCATCCACCCTGTTTCACTGTCAACCAGTGACGTCAATAAACAACTAGAAATAAAGGGCTTTGATTTGCTTTAATTTACATTTAATGTGAGTCAATAAATACACTGGCTAGAGTAACAGTGAATGAACCCAGGAGACTGTGCCCTCATACTGCTCTTGGAATCCTTCAAATACAATATTAGACAGTGAGGTAAAGATCAGGACTTTCTCTCAGCACTCATGAGACCTCTTTAGTGATTTTCCCTCTGTAGTTATTAGTACACATATTGGTTCTACAACCCCCTACTT
>VXBU01005185.1:10862-25392 GCA_013400315.1 Bombycilla garrulus
CCCCCAAACAGGATAAGAAGAAAATTGGTGTCAGAATGTTTTGGAAGCCAGTTTTACACCCCTCATCTTCCTGGCTTCATTGTGATGACTCATCAAGCAGTAAGTGCCAGATTTTTCAAAGGCATTCAGTACCTATGGATAATAACGTCTTTAAGAACAAGGCATCACAAAAACATTCTGCTCAAGTGCACTAGTAAATGATAGACCTGGCTTCTCAAAACTTATGCTATTTAAGGTCAGATTATCCAAATTAGCTCTTTGAGATGTAGCCATGCACTACACTTAATATTTGTCTTTCAAAGTCCTCTGACATTGTAATGACTTATAACTAATTGTTTTGAAGTAAATAACTACATTTATTTCTCAGAAATCCTGATTTAAAAATGAAGAATCAATATGACAACACATCTTGACATTTCCTTTTGTCACTTCACTCCCTATTCAGAGGTTCAACAAACCAACTCAGCTGGTCACATCTAATTTATCTTCATCAGAGAATGCAAAAAGTCCACTCATCCTCCTTGTATAAGTTTTTTCTCCAAAGTCCTCCTCTACTTATCCATGAAGCATTGGGAATTTCTTTCTTTATTTTACTTTGTTAACAGCCTATATTTTAGATTTAGTACTTACAGGTAGCATTAGGAAAATTAACCATTTTAATTTGAGAGAATGCTCAAAATAAAATCAGTTTTCATTTTGCCATTTTATTTCTTCATGATTTATCCCTATTATTGGGCTCCTACTTGGTACAGTTTAGTACCAAGCAGATAAAACTGAGGATATATGACAAAAATTCAAAACAGCATTGCTAAGTTGTATCTCTGGAGTTTCAGCAGTACTTTGTCATCCAAACACCCACGTTTTCAACTTTAATGGCTCTGCTGCTGAGGCTACTCTTGCCCTAAGTGTTAGAGAGCTACAAAGGCTCACACATTACTCTGTGCTGCTGGATAGAGTATTTGCAGATGGATATCTGATTAGCATATCCAAGCCCTCTTTAGTCTAAAGAGCTCAGTACTAGCAGCTCTGAAGCAGGGTAAGCATTTCAGGCATCCAGGGAGATGAATGAGCTTTTGAAGAACAGGTGAAAATTCATGCTGCTGTAGTTTCACTAAATTTGAACAAAGCAATCAACACCTTCTAGATACGGCACTGATTAACTTAGTACATCAATATCTGCCACTGGAACTAGAAGGTTCTTAATGATCCTGGTGAAAACCCAAGAGATATTAAAAATAAAATCTGATACACTCTTATTCATTCCATTTTCCATCCTCAAAAAAAATCACTGCTCTCTGAAGTGCTAATGTGGCAAATCAGCATTTACCTACACATTTCACCACTTGCATGCAAAATAGTGTAATTAGTCTGTTGAACTGCTCTGTCACAGTACTGTCTCAGAAGTAAAATGAGCTGTGAAGAGCTGGAGAGCTAAATCTTTACTCTGCTGAACCACAGTACCCCAGAGATAGGTAGGTTTCCTCACAGGACTGCACACTTGTAAACAGAAAATTTACGTACTATGTTTTTTCTACGGTTTTGCCATAATTGCAAACTTGATCCTTTGAAGTTTCTTGGCTCTTACAACTTTTTTCAAGTCTTTTTGTTGTTGTTGTTGGGTTTTTTTAGAAAAGGATATTTCAGGCTGTGATTTTGAAAGCTCTTTTGACACAAATTCCTACTTTCAAAAACAAATTCGCTCAGAGATAGCATTTAGAGGAACAGAACATAACCAAGCCAAATGTGGTTCTGATGCATCACACTAAATGGTACCCTTCTCTATCTGGGTATTAGTAATGATTAAGGGGAAACCATCTTCAGCTATTGTAACCATCTAGCTATGAAATTAATGTGGAAACACAAGAATATTCTGGTTTGTTCCTTATTTCCTAGCAAGTGACTATGAAGGCAATTAAGGTCTTAAAGTTTTTATTTCAAACTACAAAGTATGTAAATAAGGGTAAATACCTGAAGTTTCTTTCCATTCTTATGATAGAAACAGCAAGTTTCTGAGTGTACTGAGTTACATTTCTCCTAAAGATAATTATAGGTTACTCAGAATTTTTCTAATTTGACAAGTTTACAATATCCTGTATGTGCTACAGATGTTCCTTTTGAATTCATAAGTTAAATCTTAAGAGTATAGATACTTATACTAATAGCCCATAAAGCAGGATAGTTTATTCATGCAATTACTGCTACATTAAGCAGGATTTGCCTGCAAATGTTGCAAATGTTGGGAAAGTGTTACTTAACACAATGGAAAAGATGTAGTTGTTGAAAATTCTGTGTAAAGAAATGTAAATATTTTCAAATAGAATTTGGGAAAAAATGACCATTATTTCATAATTCAACCTGTGAAAATGATACTTGAGACCATGTAATTTTTCCATGTCAAGAAATTTACCACTACTTATCAAGCTTTAGTATGACAATGTGTAATGTTGTATATGCTCTAGGCAAAAGATGTATCCCACAGCTAAATACTACCACTCTTCACTTTTTTACAACCATGACAGAAATGAATAAAAAGTATTAAAACAACAAATCTTGCTTAAGTAGTATAGGATAGAATGGCTAAAGCATCATCTTGTACATCTTTTCCTGAGATGCCTGTGTTAATGTTGATTCTGAATCATGCAGGGAATTAGAAAACTGGGCCAGTAAGAAGGACTGCAAACATAAATGTAACTCAGATTTTCAGATAAATGTTGGGGTTTTTATTTATTGACCATAAGCTCAGGGTGGTCTTAAAACTGGAGAAGTTTCTCAGAGAGAATATTAGCCTGTAATCCTTTTAAATCTTTCATTTATCTAACCAGTCCTTCAAAGTCAGAAGCCTAAGCCCCATATGACTTAAGTCCCATATAACAATCTCTGCATCACAGAAAAAAAAAAGTTATAGAAAAATCTTTTTCAACTTCTGTAAAAGGAGACAGCGAATTTCAAAGTATGTGTACAATTTTCTGTATATATTTAATATTTAGAGCCATATAATTTATACATAGTGTCCAATTGTGTTAGTACCATATAAAGCCAAAGCATACTATTTTCTGAAAAAGTGTTAAACTAAATTTAATATTTACAAATGCTGAATGACTAAACTGAAATAAATACAAAAACTGTCTCAATTAGGATTGGGAAAATGGGCCCCCTCATGACTCAGGTCATAAAATCAACATTTGCTGACTTAACACATCTATAGCCACGGATATGATGGCACTGATATCACAGTACAGAGATTAAAACCATAAATACATTTTCTTGTACGTCAGGCTACCAACTCATGCAACAGTAATGTAGACAGACCCCAATAATACACCTGAATTTGCAACACTTCTTTCCATGCTGGAAATCCAAAACCAAGGGATGAAGCAGAACTCTATTTTTCGGCAGGCCTGAAAAATAGACTCTGATTTATATTGGGAGAACATCTGGTCAGAGCCAGTTTTTCATTACATAAGAATTGTGAGGTTTTCCATTTTTCCCTAACTGCTTAATTATCTTCCTGCAGAAACAAAATGCAAATACCAAAGTATTAGTTCCAAACAAACAACAGAGAAAACATTATTACATATTTTCCGCCTAATTTTCAGGGCACTTAAATTTCCATTGATTTTCTCCTCAGAGTGATTGCTTGCCTATCTATAATTTCATAACTATTACACTATTATTTTAAAAATGAAAAATTACAAATATTATTGAATGGAGAAACTCCATGGAACTTGCTTTTTCCTCTTTTTGTTTGTGCTAGTAGTATTACCAGTGGTCTTCAGCATGCAGCACATATGTTCTTCTCCTATTGTGCATGGTTATTTTTCAAGTAGGTTCTCAAAGCAGATGTTCAAATATTCTGTAACGTTCCCACAGAGACTTCAGGTTGAATTGCTGCCCTCCATTTGATCCCACTAAGGGAATACCCTGCTTCACACATAGCAGTGGGCAGATAAAGACACTTGGATGACCTCCCCCTCCTCCCTCAATCAATACCTAATTTTTTTAAAAATGTTCCACTGATTTTGGAACTGAGGAAAACAACAACAGACTAATAGTTAGACTGGCTGTTGTCAGAGAAAGTTGCTGGAAAAGTGATAAATCTGTACTGTGGGGAAAAAAATGAACGTTATTTCTGTAATGAAATGGTTTGAGGCAGGAAAACAGCAATTTGTCATGATCAACAGTGGACTGGTACTAGGCAGTAGTCAAAAACAGCAGCATAAATTCTAGGAATTACTATGAACGAAAAATGGAAAAGAATCCCATTACTCCACAGTAAAAAAACATCCTTCTTGTACCCGTTGAATATCCTTCGCTCCTGTTCCCAAAAAGGACACAAAAGAACTGCAAAAGAAGCTGAGCAAAGATAAGTAACACCTTCCATATGAACAACTAAGTAGCCCAGGAGTGTTCAATATGAGTAAAGAGGAGTTTGAAGCCTACAAAAACATAAAAATGGACATGGTGGAGAGCTGACTAGATTATTCACTGCCTCTGTCTACATGAGCCCTGGGCACAATCAAGTGCACATGTAGAAACTAAGAGATACAAGCTTGGAACAAACAAAAGGCTGTGATTCACTGCACACCCCTACACTGAATTGAGTAACTCCTAGCCAGAAGACATCGTGGATGAAGAGAGTTCTGTGGATTCAGAGGAAGAGTGTGCAAAGTGAACTTCTAAATGTTACTAAATAGGAACCATAGCAACACTAAACACCTAAACATCTAAATAATACAAAGCTCAGGAAATCCTGTTAGCCAAAATACAGTCAGAGAACAAGAGAATACCTTGAGGAAGTTTTATATCCCTTTACACCGTTTTTTATTCTCCTTCAGGCATCAGTATATGCACGCCTTAGAGTCAGGATATCATGCTATGTAGACTCATAGTCTGAACCACTGAGCTATTTTCATGTTCTGAAATTTTCCAAAAGACTAGGTTGAGGCTTGACAAAATTTATATTGGAAAAAATTCTCCCTTTAGGGTGGAATTAAAATCTTAAATGGATAGACAGAGAGAAAAACATCAAACAAAGTAGAAAAGTATACATTCTAGGGTCTGGGGCAGTCAGGCTTAGTCTCTGCTAGTCTGTCATTTCTTGGGTGAGCAGCAACTTGAAAAACAGCTGTTCTCTATATTTAAACATTCATTTTGCCATAGAGAGCGTCTCTAGAACTCAGAAGATTCCTGACAGCTTTAACGAGCTAGACATTTGAGTCTGTGTTTTGTTGACCAAAACAGAGAAACTGAACAATTACAGGCAGAGATGAAGCAAGGCTGCTGCCAGTAGTGTGGGGGTGAGATCATTCACACAGCCAGGAGGAGAATACCCGGACACTCAGACGCTGACTTCACCTGCACTTTGGTGGGGTGTGAATAATGCAACAGCCAGCCAGACAAACTTGTGTGATGCTGCATGTGATGCTGCACCAAGACAGGAACATCAGCAGAAGCTCAGCACTGCCCCACTGCTGGATTTAAGCTGGTTTGTTTCCAAGAAGTCAGGACAAAGAGGAAAAGCTGTAAGGAGATACTCTCTATTTTTTGCATTCTGGATGTATTTCCAGACAAGAGGCTGTTTACAGACCTACTTATCTCCTGGTGGGAAAATTTTTTTACAGATCCTGGGTTATTTCAGTAGAGATCTTGGNTTTGATACCATAGGCAGCTCTGAAAGGCATTCTTTTAAAAAGACAAATTGATGCACTAGCAGTTGGGTTTTTTTATAAAAATATATATATAAACAAGTTACATAGTTGTCATGAAATACTTGGTTATAGAATTGTAACAGATAACTGTATCTGCTAACTTTACGAATAGGTTCACACATTTGCTAGCACTATGAGATTGTGTTATATATTTCAGCTTATTTTGGAAGACCTTTGTTCTAAGTTCTTTTGAGGTCTGTGTTACTGTCAAGAGCCAAGAGCTTTGACAGCTGTTGCCAGCTCTATGTGGTTTGTTTAAAACAATAAGGGAGTTACCTAGCAACATCACATCACACTTTTGGTACCCTACAGTATCTCACATTCCTAACTACTCTGCACATCCTCACAACTTAAAGGGACACTGTCAAGTTAATAACCTTACATGAAAAGTGGATTTGCTTCTCTTTCACCCATAATTAGATATATGAGGTGAGAGAAAGAAGAATGACATTAATAAAATATTATTTGCACTTTCTTTGCAGCAACATTTGATATTTTATCTCAAATCAGCAGTATATACTATCACTTATGGCTGCACTGTTGGGCTTAAAATAGTTTAGTAAAAAGAAAAGTTTCTATAAAGAATTTTACATTACTAACATAGATCTCACAAAATCAATGGTTTTTATCTATATGCATACAATTCATACCACACACATTATATGCACCACCAAACTCATTATAAAATATGGATTTAATGTCAAAAATTAATTTTTATTCTTTTTATTTTAGGTAGTAATTGTAATAAAGGTTGTTAGAAAGACCTGTGGGGCCTTCAGACCCCATGTAAAGTCACAGAGAGTTTAGGGTCCTTTGCTTTTATGAGCCGCAGCCCTAGTGTGGGAGAAGTTCTCCAACTGACCTAACATAACTTTTATATAAAAATTTCTATAACAGTCATAGAGAAAGGTATTAAGAAAATAAAAAAAAGAAAAAAAAAAGAAAACCCAAGGAGTAAGAAAGTCATTAGCAGAGGTAAGGAGGAAGAACTGTTCAATAGAGAGATGAAATAAGTTACTGCAGAAGAAAGAAAAAAGATAAGCAATGAGGAAAAAAACCAGAAGATAAACCATCATCAATACCATCTATAGTGTTTTTTTTGTTGTTTTTGGTTTTGGTTTTTTTTGAGGATATACATCTATTTTTTTGTTGTTGTTGCTTTGTTTGTTTTTAACGACAAAAGCATCAGAGAGAAAAAATACTCAGCATAGCTTTCAAAGACAATAGGAATACTCTCGGGTACTTTCTTATCTTTTTTTCCATCCACAGCTACCTAGTGAAAGGTCTTAATNCATCAAACAAAGTAGAAAAGTATACATTCTAGGGTCTGGGGCAGTCAGGCTTAGTCTCTGCTAGTCTGTCATTTCTTGGGTGAGCAGCAACTTGAAAAACAGCTGTTCTCTATATTTAAACATTCATTTTGCCATAGAGAGCGTCTCTAGAACTCAGAAGATTCCTGACAGCTTTAACGAGCTAGACATTTGAGTCTGTGTTTTGTTGACCAAAACAGAGAAACTGAACAATTACAGGCAGAGATGAAGCAAGGCTGCTGCCAGTAGTGTGGGGGTGAGATCATTCACACAGCCAGGAGGAGAATACCCGGACACTCAGACGCTGACTTCACCTGCACTTTGGTGGGGTGTGAATAATGCAACAGCCAGCCAGACAAACTTGTGTGATGCTGCATGTGATGCTGCACCAAGACAGGAACATCAGCAGAAGCTCAGCACTGCCCCACTGCTGGATTTAAGCTGGTTTGTTTCCAAGAAGTCAGGACAAAGAGGAAAAGCTGTAAGGAGATACTCTCTATTTTTTGCATTCTGGATGTATTTCCAGACAAGAGGCTGTTTACAGACCTACTTATCTCCTGGTGGGAAAATTTTTTTACAGATCCTGGGTTATTTCAGTAGAGATCTTGGCTCTCTTTTGAAATCTTGGGGGCTGGTTCATGTTTTCAAAGCTTTGCCATATTGATAGGTGTTAGTGTGCTACACCTACATCTATTTTTATAAGACTGTAATACTGACAAAAATTATCTCGCCTCTGTTTCTGACACATCAAAATTTATGAAATTCAACAGCAGAGAGAAGGAAAAAATCCACAAACATATACACATGGCTACTCCCTATGCAACATTTTGCCTTTCTTGACTGCGTGTGTATGATGCTTGTTGAATACATGCAAACAGATTTGATACCATAGGCAGCTCTGAAAGGCATTCTTTTAAAAAGACAAATTGATGCACTAGCAGTTGGGTTTTTTTATAAAAATATATATATAAACAAGTTACATAGTTGTCATGAAATACTTGGTTATAGAATTGTAACAGATAACTGTATCTGCTAACTTTACGAATAGGTTCACACATTTGCTAGCACTATGAGATTGTGTTATATATTTCAGCTTATTTTGGAAGACCTTTGTTCTAAGTTCTTTTGAGGTCTGTGTTACTGTCAAGAGCCAAGAGCTTTGACAGCTGTTGCCAGCTCTATGTGGTTTGTTTAAAACAATAAGGGAGTTACCTAGCAACATCACATCACACTTTTGGTACCCTACAGTATCTCACATTCCTAACTACTCTGCACATCCTCACAACTTAAAGGGACACTGTCAAGTTAATAACCTTACATGAAAAGTGGATTTGCTTCTCTTTCACCCATAATTAGATATATGAGGTGAGAGAAAGAAGAATGACATTAATAAAATATTATTTGCACTTTCTTTGCAGCAACATTTGATATTTTATCTCAAATCAGCAGTATATACTATCACTTATGGCTGCACTGTTGGGCTTAAAATAGTTTAGTAAAAAGAAAAGTTTCCATAAAGAATTTTACGTTACTAACATAGATCTCACAAAATCAATGGTTTTTATCTATATGCATACAATTCATACCACACACATTATATGCACCACCAAACTCTTTATAAAATATGGATTTAATGTCAAAAATTAATTTTTATTCTTTTTATTTTAGGTAGTAATTGTAATAAAGGTTGTTAGAAAGACCTCTGGGGCCTTCAGACCCCATGTAAAGTCACAGAGAGTTTAGGGTCCTTTGCTTTTATGAGCCGCAGCCCTAGTGTGGGAGAAGTTCTCTAATTGACCTAATGTAACTTGTATATAAAAATTTCTATAATAGTCATAGAGAAAGGTATTAAGNACAGTCATAGAGAAAGGTATTAAGAAAATAAAAAAAAGAAAAAAAAAAGAAAACCCAAGGAGTAAGAAAGTCATTAGCAGAGGTAAGGAGGAAGAACTGTTCAATAGAGAGATGAAATAAGTTACTGCAGAAGAAAGAAAAAAGATAAGCAATGAGGAAAAAAACCAGAAGATAAACCATCATCAATACCATCTATAGTGTTTTTTTTGTTGTTTTTGGTTTTGGTTTTTTTTGAGGATATACATCTATTTTTTTGTTGTTGTTGCTTTGTTTGTTTTTAACGACAAAAGCATCAGAGAGAAAAAATACTCAGCATAGCTTTCAAAGACAATAGGAATACTCTCGGGTACTTTCTTATCTTTTTTTCCATCCACAGCTACCTAGTGAAAGGTCTTAATGCAATAATGGTAAAGTTTCATCTTTCTCTAATGGAAAGTTCAACTAGATGTATTAGAAATGTAAAATATTTCAAAGGAATATGGAAATTTTTGCTACCCTTGGGCATCTGGAGCATTGCCAGCACAATATTCCATGCTACTGTTCAAAACTTACAGAGATGCCCTAAAAGTGAACAGAACAATTGTAAAGTACAGACAAAAGCATACATAAAGAGTCACACATTAGAGAAGTTGGGAATCATTAACCTTATATTTCAATATGTAATGACATTTTGGGAAATATTTGTCTCCAGTGGTTCAAAGTCTTTTGGGGTATTTTTAAAATATTACGAGCTTCTGCAAAGAGCATCAAGCTCCTTAAATGTAACCATGGCAGCATTAGACTGCTGCTCTGAAAACTTTTGCCATATCTCCCTTTCTTGCACTCCCACTGTAAGACTGATTCTCTGGTTTGGAACTAGCTGTGATTCATAAACAACTGCTACTGCACCACCAGAGTCTCCATTTAAAGTCCAAAGGTCTTACCTGGATTCATGAGCACAGTTAAGCATGTTCTGGTGTATCATTTGAACTGCCTGGTTAAATAACAATGGTTAAATAGCTGGGGGTTTTATGTTGATGTTTATATGATGGGGCAGCATTTGGGACCGAGGAATTATACCACACTACATCCAATCAGTTCAGTAAAATGAAACCAGGCTGCAGAGGATGAGGCCATGACTGAAGCTTTTGAAGGGCTACATCATATAAAAGTGTCATGGATGCTCAGCAAGTGCATAAATATCATTGAGGATGGCAACATTTGCTACTTCAGAGGACATAGAAAAAAATAATATGAGCACATTCAGCTATGTATCAAAGCTAACTGCCCACCATCTGAAGAACAGAATGATGTAAGAAAAGAAACAAAGGAAAGGGTTGAAACCAATGCAAAATTCAAAGAAAGAAGGTAAACAAATGACAGCAAAAAGAAGTAGCAGCAATGACAAGTGGGTTGATGTCACAGACAGGAAAATTCAAAGATAAATCATAAGATTAGACAGCTGCAGAGTAAGAAAATAGTAGCATTTCTTCCTAGTCAATGCATTTTACAGACCAAAACTGTACCCCCTATTACTGATGCTTTATTCAAACTCCTCAATCTTTAGCAATTATAAAATCCATCACCTCTTGTGACTTTTGGTGTCCCACCTCTCCACTTGTAAGTTTCCCTTAAATATTTTTTTCTTTAACTGAAGAAATTATGTGAGCATCTGAATAAAGGATGGCAGGTAAATAAGTTTAGAAAGGCACATACTTGACCTCAGGCAGCCACCTCTTCCCAAAAAACCTCCCTGTGATTCTGTAAACTCCCCACCCGTCGCTGCTTAGCCATAGATGTGTCTGAACTTTTTAGTTCATCTTGTTTTTCACTTCTTGTTTTTAAGATAAAATGCTCCTAGAGTTTAACATTATGCTTCTAAGAGCATCCCAAGCTGACACAAGATTACTTGGGATGAATAGTTCCAAGACTACCTTCTATACAAATCCAATCAATTTGCGTTTATTATAATCAAAACACCATTGCTCACTTATCAAGCTGAACCTGTCAAGAAAGATTCTCTCTCAAAAGAGATTCTGCATCCTGGTAGGCATATTTCTATGTAGTACCTCACTCTAAAGGTTCAGTTACCCATTTTATTTGGGGATTGGTTCATTTCTATATAGCTTGTAAGACAGAAAATGGCAGTTTAGAATTTTTCTTTTTTTAATCAGAACACCTGCAGAATTAGCGCATTTCTTTTTTGCTTCCAAATTAAGTAAAAAATCATGTTCAATTTTCTGAAAGAAAGTTTGTGGTAGCTACCTTAACTACAGGGAGAAGTTTTTCTTCACCTATGAATAAGGATTTAACATGGATTTTGTGTTTCCTTTTGGTTAGCTCTCAATGCAAGAAAGAAAACTTAAAATTGCTTGGTGCTTTGGCTGCTTTGAATACCACAAGATTTCTCTTAATCTTTCATAGCCCGCGCAGGAACTTTTGTACCACAGAGTATTCATAACACACCATACCAAGGCTTTAACTACTGATCTTAACTTGTCAGTAGTAGAACAGAGCCTTATCCCGTTTGATCAAGCTACATGACTGTCACTACAGACGCATATACCAACAGTGCTACATATAATAATCTGCTTTTGCTTGGTTGGTTGGTCGACTTGGGTTACTTTACACAAGAGTGAGGGCACCTATTACTCTTTCTGTGTTCACTTATAAACTAAATTTATCACTGTGAAAAGTATAATTTAAGTATAGAAAACAGGCTTACACTGGTTCTATACTCACTGAAAAGCTTGGGAGAATTGCATTTGCTACAATAACTAATTGTTTCCTTTGAAGCAGACTGGTGTGGAGCCATTAAGCAACTGGCAAGTAAACGGTAGAGTTTAATATTCCATGCCCCAAATGCTGGCACCTAATCAAGCTGTAAGTTTCAACAATTTATGCTTGGCAAATGTGCATTTCTTTCCTCAAACTGCCTTTGAAATATTGGACATTTCAGACAATGGCTAAAATTATTTCTTAGGTTGGAAAGAGTAAAACAATCAAGCAGAAACATAATTGGAGTAAGAAGCAATAAATAAGAAGTGAAGCACATCGACTTCGGTTATTTCTGCAGTGAAATATGTGGTAGCACTAACAAATTCCTCAAAACAGACAAAGATAAAATGCTTTGGTTTACATACGTACAAGTAAGTTAACACACACTGACAGATTCCTCCTTTCTTTTAATATATTTTCACATATTTTGAAAACAAAAAAAATGGTGGCATATTTGGATTAATATATTTACCTTCAAATGCCACTCAATATAACATCAAAAGTATAATAGGACGGGAATTTTCAATGATGTCAAATTTCACAAAGTTGGTGGCACAGCTAATTTCAGCAGTAGCATAATTATACCAACACTTGGTATTTATGAAGGAAAAAAAAATATTTCAAATGGGCACATAGGCACTTCAGCAGAATTCAAAATCCTATATTAGCCAATTAGTTAATTTGTACAGCCTATAGGAATATTTTGAATACTGGGCAAGGAGGCAGCTACAGTCATTTTATGAGGCACAAAACTTCCTTCAGTTGGTTTCAGGAACCAAAATAAAACAGGGAAAAACTCAAACTCCATTAATTTCCCAAACATCTTTCTTATGTTGCCACAGTAGGGTGACAATGCTGTCACCACTTTCCAATGAAAGCCAAAAACTGTCGCATCATTCTCAAGCTCCAAAATAAAGAGTATGGCCCTAATCTATCATGTAACTCTTTTTTGTGGAAAAAAAAATGTGAAAGTAGAAATATTTCTGTAAATTCCTAATTATTAAGCACACTTTCCTGCCGAGCCACTCAGGATCCACTCTGGCAGTCACACCTGAGCTGGAATGGGGGCCCCTTCACTGCTACACACCCCACATCCACAGCCAGACCACGTTTCCTTACAGCCTCAGCCCCAGATATCCCATAGCATAGTCCCAGACATCCCAATTCCGAAAATAATTTAATCTTTGTTCAATGACTAAATGACAAAGTAACAGCTAGAGCTGGTGTCTCAGAGGAGGGACCCTGAACAAAGGAACTCCTGGGCTTTTTTACCCTCACAATCTGAGGGTGCCAAATTCTGGGGGTCCCCAGCTCCTGCTGTGCCTCCGAGTGTCCGGTCACCCAGCTGGGCCACAGGTCCCCGTGCCATTTGTTCAAAGGGTCAGTGCCAGGTCACAGCCTCTTGCCTGGGGCTCTCCTCACCCAGGGCTCAACCTGCAGCTGGTACTGCAGTTGCACCCTGAGCTACCTGCACCACAGGGACTCCTCAGCATAACTTTCTTAGCATCTCTCACTCAACAGTTGAATCGAGTGACAGCAACATTAACTGCCTTTGGTTAGACCATATATCTATGCATTTTTACCTAAGAAAGAAGTAATTAAACTTTCACCTTTTTGTAACTCCCTCCCCAATAAGAATACATATGTGATTAAGGCAAAACGAATACACAGTGATTAAGGCCCCACTTAGCAATATTTTTTCATGATTTGTATTTTGGATCACAGTAAGAACTTGAACAAGAAAATCTTTGACCAGAAAGAAGACAACTATCTACCTTCCCCTTTTCAAAATAAAAAAAACACATCTAGATAGTATATTTTAACAAAAAAATGCATTCTAGCAAAGCTGAAAACATGGTTCTGATAGCTATATCTCAAATATTAAAAACCTAATTTTTTCTTCTTCATAAGAGTAGCAAATATGCTAATAATCTTTTTTCTGACAGCCACCACTTCTTTTAGTCTTTCAATCAAGACCAAGTTAAGATTATTTTCATCTAATATTTTTTCCTTAGTGCACCAAAGGGTAAAATATTTACAGTAAGCCTCTGATTTCCTCTTGCTGACTGATACTGAATTCATAACAGTCCAACTGCTTTAGTGCATATTTCAATATTATGCCTACTATTGACTCACTATAAACATACAATAGCTAAATGTAAAATAGCTACCCTTTGAGACTGATTTAACTTCACTTAAAAATCATTACTTCTCAAAGTCAAATTAATATAAAAAATACATCTAGATGACTTTCCGTGGTCCCATTCAACCTCAATGGTTGTATGGCTGCATAATTTTTGTTGCCCAAATTATTTTTTAACAGACCTCCTCACAACCATGCAGATTTGATATTTACTGTAGAACAACAGAAACATTTTTTCTCCTCTGGAAGGGTGCTCAAACAGTCGAACAGGATGGCAGGGGAGGGGCTGAGCCACCATCCCTGGAGGTTTTTAAAAGATGTGTGGATGTGGCAGTTCGGGACATGGTTTGGTGATGGACTTGGCAGTGCTGGGTTAGTGCTTGGACTCAATGATTTTAGAGGTCTTTTCCAACCTAAATGATTCTGTGATTCTTTGATGCCATGCCTCAGAGCAGATGATAAAACACCATTATCATTACTGTTATTTACATGACTGTTGAAGGCCAGAGTCCACTGCTTAACTTGCATTAGCAGAATATACGGCTTTCAAAACAAATACTTTAAAATTATGCCTGAGGTAAATTAATTTTTTATTCTATAATGGCTCAATGTTTCTCTTAGCCAGATTGTACCATCTTGCAACATAGAGCTGAAATGTTTAGCCCTACAGACTGAAAATTCCAAATACCCAAACAAAGCTTTTAAAATTTAAGAACGCATTCTGCATATATTATGTTTGAATATATATATCTCTCTAT
>VXBU01005185.1:25632-67229 GCA_013400315.1 Bombycilla garrulus
TATATATATCTCTCTATATATTTATATTTACATATACAAATTTCTCCCACATGAATAGAATTTGATGAAATATATTATATTTCTCTATTTTAAAAGAGGAAAGGGAAATTAATTTTTTTTAATTCTTATTTTCTGTTTCCTTAATTTTCTCTAAATAATTTTTTTTATTTTTCTGGCTGGTAGTTTTGTGATTTTTGAGCTGTAGTCAACATATGCTACTTTGGCAGTCTTTTTATGATTAAGGAATAGAAATGCTCATTGATTTTCAAAAATGCCAAGAATGTGTTCAAGCTCTGTAAATACAGTTATCTTGGACTCTGTGCACCACAAAATATAAGGCTTCTATCATTTCTGGGTTACATTTGATTTCTTTGTATTTGCAGACCAGAAAACAACTGATTTACAGTAATTTTGGTCAATGGGAGGTGACAGTGTGTGTCTGTACCAATATTTCAGGATAGCCCTGAAAATTTTAGGTGTATGGCAATTAAAATAGCCCAAGCACCTGAAGAAATAAGTTTCCTATAGTTTGTTTAAAAATCTCCATACCCCTCTAAAAGATAAAAGCCATTCACTGTGTCAGCAATATTTAATTGTCACGTAAAAACATCTATTGACAAGAAGTCTGATCATCTGTCACAATAAATGCATTCAAATACTTTATAAAGAGAGGATGATTTAGAAAGTCTTTCATTTATAGGAAATTATAACTAACGTCTCTAAGAGTAACAAGTTGAATGAAACAATAAAAACTAGCAGAGAATTGAGACTTAATTCCTAAAGCAAGCAACACCCCTGTTTATTATACTCCTATATTGCTTTTTGAAGAATATCATGCCAAAGTTTTACCCATGGTTCTGCTGCCAAGCTTCAATTATCTACTGTTCTGAGCAAAGCTGGCAAAAAGAATTCTAGACTTAATCCATCACTTTAAATAAGTGAGTAAATTCAACATATGGGCCAACTTGCTAGCAAAGCTTCTGTCCCATAACTGTTGTACACTGCATGTGCAATTAAGTTTAGTATGAAATAAACAAAGTATCACGGTGTGCCAGATTTAAACGTTTAAAATCCCTTCTTTAACAGTAGCTTTTAATAATATGCCAGTAAAAATTCAAAACAAGATCAGTTTTAATGAACTGTAGCAAAACCTTCTTTAAAAACAAAAAAGTCAGGTAGCAATTAGTTTTTAATTGCCTGTCTCCATGTCATCTTAATTAGTAGCAGATTATAATTTTTGGTTTGGCCTATTAGTTTCTCAGCATGATTGGTTTTGGTTCATACTATTTTAAGATAATTCAGTATTACATTTATCAGATTGGTTATAATTTAGTTATTTAATTACAGTACATTGCTCCAGCCAGTAGCAATCCCAAGAGAACTAATCATCAAACAAGAGTTGTGTACACATTGAAGGTATGCTGTGATTTTTTCTGATACTTTTACTGAATATCTAAATCATATTACTTATTATGAGCTAGCTGAAGAGTTCCATTTAATAACATAATCACAATAATTATTAAACTTCTACTAAAGATGAATAAAATAATTATCATTAAACACCTACTTTTTATGGTTTTTTTCTCATGTTACATGCATGGTGAGGCTGCCTTTAAAACTCTAGCTATAGGAGCTAAAGTATGACAATAATATTAATAATAATAACTGAAACAACCCAAGTCCACCCTCAAACTGCAAACAGTCATCCAGGGAACAGAAGTATAACAGAAAGGGATGTTCGGATTATGATCTATAGTGTACAGCATGGAGTAGGCACAACAATTCTGTTCAGCCTCAGAAGGGCAGATGCCGATTTTGCATGCATTCCACCATGCCAGGATGGGAACGGAAGAGGGCAGCCTCAGAAGGGTTGAAGTTTACCTCTGGCTCCACCCTTTGCAGAAGTCGTTCATTGGAGCTTATCATTCACTATAGCTCTCACATAAATGCTGAGGGGTTGTATGAAAAGTAGGTGGCGTGAGTAGAGGAACCACTTTGACTGCTTTGGGTCTCCCCTTGACAATATCACCTGAGCAGCAAGAGATAATGCAGGTGGTACCAGGCTATAGGGTTTTCCTGGGCAGCAAATGCTACAGGGAGAGTGCTGAAAGATACACTCACAAGGGGAATGTAAAGAACCATCATTCCCACAGAAAGAGCTAGTGGAGTTAGTCAGCAGAAGCAAATCTGTATTTTGATGATGCTGGCATGGCTGAATACTTTTTTATTTCCATCCTCCTTTGTCTTCCTTCTCAGACTGGGGTCAAAGAAGGAATAGGAAATTCCTGGAATTCAATCTAAATGCCATTAAAACAAAACAATATATTTTTGATGCAGTATAGCCAGTATTTAACCTGAGCAAGTGAAGAATGTAATGTTTACTTTCCTCTACATTCTCTCTTTCTGCAGGAGCAAAACAATGTCACAAAGGAGAGTAGCCTTGATTTCTGTGGCAACTGTTTAACACTGTTAGTTAGGTGGGATTTAGCCCACTATAAACAATATAATAAGATTAGATATTAGATCTCACGTACTAAAAACAGCTTTAAAACTCTCTTTATGCTGAACCTGGAATAGGGTCAACATTCTGATGCATAAGCAGAAAAGCAAGCATATCTACTCAAATGATGACCTAAATACACATGTCGATGGGATATATGGGAATGAAAGATCAGTTAGAACAAAATGTTCTTACATACAGACTCACTGGCAACACTGAAATGTTTAGTAAAACAGAAGCAAAAAACTTTGGTATTACCCCAAGAATTACTGTGAGCAACTAAAACTTGTGTAAATTATCTTCGTGAATGGCACTGAAGAGTAATCTTGGCATTCATCAAAAAAAGGAAATTATATGAAATCTCACCTGCTGGTAGAGAGAAGTAAAAATATTGGCTAGCTGTTCTTTATGGTTCATAATTACATGCTACTCAAACTCCATTGCTGTGCAATAAATAGACCCCACAACTGAAGCTCTCACCTCTTACAAGTAACAACAATTTACCTCTGTGAGCTCTTCATAAGAGACTTTTATAGAGAATTCTGAGTAACATCATTCTCTTCTTATAAACAATGCTGACTTCATTTTAGCTAAGAGACTTAAAAGATAAGCAGGTTTCACCACTGCTTGTTGCAAACCATCAGAAACCCCTACTATGTGCTTTTGAGTTCGCTTCTTGTTTTGCTGAATTTAGCAAATGTTACTACACAATTACAAATGGATGTATGAACAGGAAACAGGCTGAGATCCTTTGTACTTGGAAAAGCAGAAATGAGAAGACAAGGTTGCCTCCTCCCCAAGCAGCACACAATCTAAGCCTACGACGAGACTAAAGATAAAGATAGACGGGAAACTATGAAAGGTGTTTCCAGCAATGCCAAGTTAAAAAAAAAAAAAAAAAAAAAAAAAACTTTTTTTTTGTGTACAGGTCTTCAAGTTTTGTTTTTAGCACCTCCTGGAAGNAATAAAAAGGGTTTTCCAAGAAATGCCAAAAAAAAAAAAAAAAAAAAAAAAAGCAAGGCATTTTCTAAATATATGTCCCCTATTAAATTCATTTAAGACATTTCTCACTGCTCCTTATACCACTGGCTTCCATTGGCACCTGTTGAATGTAAACCAGGCCTCACTTTTTCACTGCTTTTAAGGTGTAGGCTGGGTAGGTACAACCACATAGGAAGTGCAAAGTGCCATTCTGCCGAATGCTTCTCCAAATTAAGGGTCTGGTTAAGATGGGTAATAACCACTGAGAAACTTCTCTTTGAGCTAAGACCTCTGTTTTTCCCACACATGGACAATTAAACTTCTCAAGTATTTGGGGATCTCTGAAGCCGAAAAGCACAAAAAGCATCTTATAGTCCTTGTTTAGTTACGATGGCCATTAGTGATAGCTTTGAGAAGAGATTTTCCCAAATAAGAAGAACAGGATTTTTTTTTCTTCCATAAGAAATGCATGTCAATTTTACTTATTTTTATTCCAATAGGAAATTGCAAAAAAACCCTAGTAATTTTAAAAAAGAAATCGGTACTAAGAGAAATCAGCAGTTTTGAAGGTAAAACAAATACCTGCTTTTATAAAATGAATAAAATTGTAAATTTTGAAAGCCTTAATGAAATTTAAAGGCCACAAGTCTTGTAGAGACAGGCACAGTTTTCTATAGAACTCTCCGTAGAATTAATTAGTTTGAAATGTAATATTGCCATAGTTTTAAAAGCAAATAAAAAAGACAACAATATATTTCACAATCAGTGAAATCTTTCTAGGTGATGACACAGGAAAAAATAAAAAGGATATATAGATAATGATTCATAGAATTGGATCACATTTTTTCACTGGTGAAAATACCTGTAGCTTTTGCTTTATTTTGATATTACATGCAAGATCTTGCACTGTTTGGATCACAAAACAAATGATTAAGTCAAATCCCTTTGTTTGACTACCTTCTCCCACTCTCCATAAGAATACTTCTCTGTCCAGGCTTAATAAGCATAATATTTGTAATAACAGAAAGAAGATTTTAGTTACTGATACACTGGACCCAAAATAAGTGGGAGTTCATAACTCACCCACTAAAACCTTGAACCTACAGTGAGTGGTACATGACCCAGCTAACAGCTGAACCAAAAATCACAGAAGAATATCCAGGGGCCTATTTCACTTTCCTATAAAATCATGAACAAAGACTAATGCTGAAATAAATGGACTAATGAGGAAAAAGAGAATGAGATTCTGATCCACAGTAACTGAATAGGAGACGTTCTGGCAGCAGCTTCCCTTCAAAGGGCTTCAGCTCAACATCTTCCTCCAGTTTCAGCTGAAAAAGCAATTGTACACTGAAGGCTACAGAAGAACAGACTTGCTTTTAAGATATCGGAAATGTTTTGACATGGATTCTAAACAAAACATGTCCAACACATACAAAGCCATGCAAAAAACCTGCTTGGTTTAATGTTTCATTACAAACTGGGAACACAGCCCACATTAACTGAAAGGCTCACATAGCTTTTGTATGAACTTGGGCCAAGATATGTTATGGTTTCACGTCAAAACCTGTCAGAAATTTGTGGGTTTTGCATGGTTGCAGTGTGAAATTGGGTGAAACCAGTTGGAGTTCTGGGATCCAGCTGAATCCAAACACAAACCAAAATTCAATGAACATAAAGGCAAGTAGATTAAAGTCTCTTTTAAAAAATTATAAACTCAGCATGTTTTTCACAGATATGAATGGAACCTCTTTTTCAGATCATCCAACACTGATCAAATGTCAAGAAGAGAATTCAGAAGTCTTGTGGTCTTTGAAAAACCTGTATTCACTAAGCTCTGAAACACTTCAGTTGAAACTGGTGTAAGTACATCTTGTGGACAACACTACTCAAGCTGCAGTGTTACTTTCACAGACTTTTCTTAAATTGCTTGGAAAAGAATTTAAGCTGAATTATATATTTTACATGTAATTGAAAATATTTGTTAACACACCTGTGCACAACATATCTGCCCCCACACATGACAAAAGTTTCTAAAGTTAGCAAAGTAAATTCTTCTTCCAGGAAAGACAAGAATACAAGGGAACAGAAAGAACAGAATATGATGTAAAGGAAGTGACACACTTTGACTACTTCCTAGAACCTTATGCAGACACTTATACCTATAAGGAAAGATAGTGAAATGGCAGTACAAATGTAATAAATTTAAAGGGCAGGGCCTATTCTCTTTTTATGATTTTACCTGAAGAGAACAGTAGTGCAAGATTCAGTCTAGGAAAAAACTGTTTCATGCTGAGGTCATACGTTTCAAATCCTGGTATACTGCAGCAAAACATTCTAAAACCATTCCATGAATATAGGAAGAGGAATACCAGTTTAAAACTGTGACTTATTGAATCCAACTGATTAAAGAAAACCAATTCAAAACAGCATTAGCACTGAGTGCAGAAAAACAATAGCTCTCAAACTGAGTTTACATGTGAAATCTGAATATGTGCTAGAGTGGTACATAGCTTCTGTGTCAGGTTAAGGGAATTCTGGTATGAAGGGGACAGAAGTTATATGATCTAGGTTAATTACTAACTTCAGTTTTTAGCTCTATGAAATAACTGTTGGATTAACTGAGGTCAAATCCATCTTAAAACCAAACTCCTAATCCACTTTAAAAGTATTTATTGTTGCATGGTTATCAATGTGCATTAACAAGTCAACTATGACTTGCGTGTTATTAGTTTTCACACCTGTATTTAAGGCGTAAGCACTGGATAAGGAGAGAACATGTTGAAGCAAATACAGATAAATTAGACGTTTTCAGAGGGACTGGGCATGATAGGCTGCATTTTAGAATACTGTATCAAACTGCCAATGAAAACTCAAAGCCGTGAGTAGTTCTCTCTAAAAAGCCACAGGAAACAGGAAAGGTACTTTAAAAAAAAAAAGAGAAAAGGACGTAGAAATGTAAACCAAATGTCTTAAGTTCAATACTCAGGAAAACACTGGGATAAATTAAACTATTGATAAACTATAAAGACATTCAGAACAGATCTGTCAATAATAACAAACCAAAACCACACCAGAGTGAACTATAATGTACTTTTAAAATGTACTCTGAAAGTCAGAAATCTCTCTAAACTCCATAGAGTGAGTGATAGACTATCTGATACATATTATAGGAAGATTGGTTCACTGTGAAAAAAGTTTCCACTGAAAAAAAATTAAAACATTAGTAGTTTTGAACTGTATTGTACAGGTCTTTTTACAGTTTCACTTCAAAGATGTCAGGCAAGGAAAACAAGAGAAGCATTCAGATTATTTCCGCTTAGGGAGATGGCAAGAAGGAAATATATTTCCTCAAATCAGCTCAAAAAACTGAACATTGTAGAAGTTCATGGAGACAAAAATCAGTTCCCTTCTCTAATAGACAGAACTTCCATTAAATATAAAGACATCCTGATATCCCGGCAGAAGGAGGAACTTAGGCTGACCTTGAATGTCTCCCTCACCAAAGTTCAGCACATTTCAAGCAGAAAGAGCACAAGAGCCAGCTGACATTCAGTGATGGTTCACAGCACTGAAAAGCTGCTACAAATGCCATTTCTACACACAGAACCTGACTAAGGAAGAAAAAAAAATTAGTTTGTTTCTCCCTCTGTCCGTTAAAGTGTAACGTCAATGGAAGCAGACTGTTTCTTATCCAGTCGATTTCTTCTCTTTGTTTGCTTCTGTAACAGGTTCTAAACATTTTTGTGGTTTTACATTAAGTAACCAAGGGCTGTAAGAATTTTCATGCAAAAAAACACAAATTCCACACATTCACACTTAATGTGCCTTGCTCTGAGAGCCAATAAACTAAGAAATCAGGGGGAAAACTACACTGTGCTGTTTTGATCTTTGCACTCTGCTTGCCCTCTACTTATTCTAGTAGAGGACTTTTCAAATCCACACCTGGAGACAGTATTACTACCCCACTCTGGGCTAAGTGTAGAAAGAGGAAAAAGCTCTCTTAGAGGACTAAAACAGAGAGACATGTCTTTGTAGTCTTATAATCATGTTATGATGATAAAGTACACCAGAGGCCAGAGGTATATAATGTTTTTTTCACACTCAGGCATTCTGAATGTGCTGTGTAATTGCTGCTGAACTGGCCCTTATAAACAGAGTTGTGAAACAACTTGTTTCTACTGTGCATTTGCCATGAGTGCTTCAGCATCAGGAATTCACCCAGTGCTTTTCCTGTGCTTTCTAAAACTAAAGCCCAGGCAAACTGCTAAGGTCCTTTCCTTTTTAGATACCATATTTAGACAGCAGCAAGGTTTCCACTTTATTTTTTTTTTTGCACTGTATCATTTCAAGCAAATATCCAAAGTCAGAGGGTGCACCATCTGGAGCACAGTTTGGCTGATTGGTGCTCCCTGCACTCATGAATCAGGTGTTTTGGGATAAGTGTTCACAATCAGGTTTTATGCGCATAGTACCTGGATTGGATTCATTCCAACCAGAATATTCATTCCAATATTGGAATGAAGGCAAGCCTGAAGAATCATTAATGTCTTAACATTACTTAATTTAATGTCTCAAACTCTGTAAAGAAATGATGCCCAAAAGGTTTCACCTTCTTGTCTTTTCCATGCTGAAATCTTATGTATCCTTACAAAATTGAAAGAAGAGGTAGGCAGAATGAAAAGATTTTAATATATTATTTTTAATATTCTCACTTAGATCAAGAAAGTTCCCATAATGCCACAGATATCAGTATTCTAACTATCTAACAGATCGAAACAGATACCTAGACTTATATCTAGTATTTATACAATAGTAAAACAGATAAAACTTTATCTATGGTCTCTATTATTGGTATTGTTAGCTCACTCAAATATTTTAATCCTCATTATCTAGGGCACTGGAATGAACTTAACCCAAGCAAGCTGATACCACCTGAAGAAAATGCATTTCTGGGTTTTGAGGAAAAAGAACAAACTTCCTTCTATATTTCAGTTTTGTCTTTGACAATGCATTTTAAAAAAATAAAGAAAATTAAAGTGAGCCTTTACAGGGAGTTCAGAACATCAGTCTTTTATAAACTGTTGGTCATTAATCTTCCTTCACATTTGTCTTAGTAACAAGAACTCATACAACACAACATAGCAGACATATCGTTCTGGATTTTAGAGTAATTTTGGAAAATAAACTATTTTTTACAGTATTTTTGGAAAATATGGAGGTATGTTCTTACTGGTGTTTTCCAGGTCAGTATTTTAGAGAGAATACTTGATTCTAGTGAGGTTCCTCAGGAAAAAAAAAAAGGTCAACAGAATCCTGCCTTGCTTTCTTTAGCTTACTTGCTTACTGAATTCCTCAGCAGCTGCATTCCTAAATCTGCAGTCCATGCCAAAGACTGTCACAGGGTCAGGCTTTTAGCATCCAATTCTGCACAGGCATTGTGCTAGACCATGCTGGGCTTTCAGTCCCTCTTGTGTTCCAGTATATTTAGCTTTCACTACCAAACATGCCTCACTGAGCATGCAGGCTGAAGGCACAATTGGGACTCTGAACATTTTCACACAAGTGTGTGAAAGGAAATGTGGTACACACGGCAGTCCAGCAGGCAGAAAAGCATATTCCATAATGACAAAAAATGAGAGTGAAAAAAAAAAAAAGAAAAAGAAAAAAGGCTGTGGTCCTACCTCATGATTTCATTATTTGGTCATAATTTTTTCCTGGCACAGTTAATAATTGCATGGATTCCTTTTGGAGCAGTGGAGAGCCATGTACCATACTACTGCTTTCCGAGATGACCAGAGCCCAGATAAGCTCAAGACTCCTCTGCTGTGCCCTGGCCTTCATGTCTTAAGGAAAGAACCAAAACCAAACCAAAACCAAACCAACAAAAAACCCCAGCCAATAAAAAATAAACAACAAACAAAATAAACAAACAAACAAAAAACTTCATAAAAATAAATAAACAAAACCCAAAGAAACAACAAAATAATCCCACACCACCAACGAAAACAGAGGGAACCAAACTGCATTGAAAAGAAAAATTAACGTTAGTTCAAACGGCCAGCAAATCAAAATCAAACTTCACTTTGCTATAATTCAGTGTCCCTTGTTACACTCATCTTTTATAACTGCTGTTTTCTCTATCAGTTTCTCTATTACTTTCATGATATGGCCTTCCCACATTTTCTTGCTTTCTTCTCTACTTTCTCTTGTGCACGGATCACTTCTCCAAAAACATCACAGCTGCTTCATAGCAGTTACTCCCAGTTAAGCCATCTGGCCAAACTTTTGTCCTCAATCTTCTTACTTTCAGCTCTTCAGATGAGAATTTCTTTTCCTAGATACTCACCTAGACAGTTAAAGATGTTTCCAGCACATGATCCACAAACATGCTTTGGTCCTGTGCTGCTAAAAGCTGAAAGGCACACAGGATCCATGAGGCAGCCTTTGCTAACTCACACAAGACTGCAGCACTGGCCCAGAAAAGCTTCCTTATATGAAAATTCAGGGTGCCTAAACATACTAAAATACTCCAGCCCATTTCATTTGAGTCTCTGAAAACCATCATACCATAATGTATCCTCTCTGTTTTCCTTTTTCTGAGTTATCCAATCCCAATTGTTCAGAACATAAAAAATGTATCCTGCAATCTCTAAGGAATAGCTAACAATCGTTTGTCAATGATTGTCTCTTTTTCCTGCAAAGATGCATGAGTACATGAAATACTTGAGTAATAATGAATATTTTCATTCATAGTACTACAACTCTGTCTTCTCCATTCCACATATTTAAGCATTATTCTCACTCAAAGTCTCTTTAAGAAAATAGTTTATCTAGTGATCTCTCTACCAAAAATGTTTTACAATTTTGGATACTGAATTAATAAAATAAATAAACTTATTTACTTCATACTACAGAGGTTAGACAAAATGCACTGGTCCTCCAAGTATTAGACTCTATTCACATCAGCAAGGCAAATGTACTTCACAGATCTTTCTTGTGACATTTCTTCCCATTCTTTCATATGACCTCTTATAAACTTCTAGCCTTTTTTTTTTTGCTTCTTTCTGTAAATCTTCCAAATATGAATATTTAATGACTGTGATTTTATCTTCTGCCATTTAGGGAGACCAAGACAAACAGGTATGAAGAACTGCAAGGCATACTGATGAAGTCAGGTAAATTTAGTCTTCAGACACCAGTAGGACTATTTGAGAACAGTGCAATTGTTCGCCCTGTGCACAGCCTACCAGTGTATTCTCTTGCATTGATGGCACAGACACCCAGATTTTTCAGCTCCAGAAAAGAGAATTCCCTATTGTTGTACAAGTGGATCCGTATTATTGCTATGGGTCCCACAAACCCCAGGAAAAATGCTTTGTCTCAGCATAATATGCATTATTCACATCACCATCTAGTCCAGTACTATTTTACAAAATAATAGAACACTCTTAGAACCCTTAAGCCCCAAAGATCTACAGATGAGTATCATACTGCGAATATATTGAAAGGCATTCACTGCTCAAATAACATTGTCTCTGAGATGATAAAAATAGGGCAGCTATAGCTGTAAGGTCTAACAGTTTCTGCAGTCTTAAAGGGCAACTCACTGCATTTTTCCATCCCCTGCAGTAATTTACATTACTCAGAGTAGGAATCCAGTGCACTGCAAAGAGAATTGGTAAGTGTCTGGGCACATACAAATAAAGTAGGAGAGGAAGGAACACACTTTGACTCACGCCTTTGGCTTGGACACTTTTCTCTCGGGAACAGCTACAAAAATGTGACAAGATTTATTAACAAAATATTGCATTTATACCATATAATAAATATAAGCATAAACTGTAACAAACCTGAGAATTTTCAGCATTCTGAATCCAGAAGTATGGGAATGTCAGTATACAGGAAACTATTTGAAAAAATATTCTAAGTTTTTTAAGAAAAATACTTAACAGCCCACACCAACTTTGATATGCTACAGAAGGACAACATGCTGTAATGTATTTATTGTTGAAATAGCAAAAATAGATTTAAGATGGTTTCACAAGTTAATTTCAAAAAGTTTTAAATTTTGAAATTCAAGTTGGGAAAAAGACACCATGAAAAAAAGGTGACACTGGAAGGGTATGGCTTGCATAATTTGCTTTATTTATAGTTATTTTCTTTCAAGAGAATTTTTTATAATTTAAATTATGCCCTTGCTCTTAGCTTATGTGCTCATGGATTCTTAGATTTTGTTTGTTTCTCCTCTGCAAAATTTTTCAACACCCAAAGCAGTTTTGGTAGGGAAGGGGTCTCGTTCAAAAAAATATGACAGGAATTTTCATACACTTTTCAAAATAAGGAGCTGGTCTTGTACTTTTAGAAAGGTGGGTTTTTTTAAATCTTGAAATCATGAATTTTCCCTTAATAGGGGAAGGTTCACAGAAATTTACCCAGAAATATTTCCACACAAAAGCCATAATCCCATGCATGGGATAGAAATAAGAAGATAACTTGAAAATAATGACATTTAAACCAAAGAAAAAAATAAAGAAAGTATCATAAACTTCAGCAGATTATATTTAATAATGTAGTTAGCAAGACTGAAAAAAGAGATTGAGGAGCAAGTAGATGGAAATATCAAAACTAATTCTATATCCTCTTCTAATATCTCGTAAAAAAACAAATAAACAAACAAACAAAAAACCCTGCCAAGTGTCTATAATGTCAATTCATGGCATAAAGGCAATACAAGCAAAGGACAAGATTATTGCGAAGAAGCCAAGTGAATTCTCTGAATTTGTTCTCTGGGGAAGAAATCATCAAGGTCCTAACTTGGGAATCCTATAGAAGAGAAAACTCACAGGCCAAGCAAAGGATAGCACACCACCAGAGCCAGACAGCACTCACCAGGGATCTTTAACAGAACTCAACAATGAAATATCCAAATTATCTATGTAGCGTAGCTAGAAAGGCACATAAATTCATCAATATAGAAATACAGTCCAGAGAAGAGATGGAGGGGTTGCCTTCTGTTAAGCTCATAATTAACATGAATTTTGGCGAGGTGTAACTCAGTGACTTCATTTTTGTGGAATCTCATGAGCAATCTTTAGGCTCCTCACAGAGCAGAAGCAGCACTTGTCAACCTTTCTGTCCAGCAAGCTCCCCTGGACTGCTGGCCTAGACCTCCCCCTGTTTACTCAGCTCTCCACAACTTCTGCCTCTGGAAAAGCAGCATAATGACATCACAGCTTCTCATTCCTTGTTCCCTGGTTTTTAGTCCTTATCACGTTGCTCTGCTTTGAAGCCACCAACTCCACGCATGCATAAAAACTGCACAAGGTCCTTCTACAGCAATCATTAATATTGCAGAAAACTAACCTCACACCATTTTTATGCCAGTCTCAATAATCTTCCAAAGTTCTGAGTTAAAAGGTGCTTTGTGATATTAGAGTTCCCTTACCTCTGTTTTCTTTCAGCTGTCCTCTTTATATACTATATGCCAGCCAACATTTAAATAATTAACTAAGGATAAATTACTGTATTTCTTTTGAAATAAGTAGTGGAATGTAGTCCTGCTAAAACCATAGGAACAAGTTACAAATTATGAGCCACTTCACAGTATGGATGGCCAGTTACCAACATACATATTGAAAAAAATATATACGTACATAGCAAAAAATGTAGAGAGCATCAGTGCAAAATTATCCTTAATATCACATATCTGGTTTTATGCAACACATTCTCAGAAAACTTTCTGGTGCTCAGTAGTCTTCTAAGTGTTGAGCATTTTAAGAATTTATGATTATGAATAATGTAATTCTAGTAAGGAATATTTTTCATACAAAGGAAACAAAAACAATTTTCTTGCTTCTTTAGCATTTATAACAAACTACTCTCACTCAGCAGAGGAGGAAAAAACAAATCCTATAACTGGCCTTTCAAATAATTATACCATCTGCATAGTTGGTACTTTGAGATTTGATGGCAAGGAGATACTCAAGGACAAAGTTATTTGTTGTATGCATAATGGCAATGTTAAGCTCCACACAAAGAGAAAATCTTCCTGAAAATGTAGGATTATAAATTTGAGAAAAAGAAAACAAACATGGCAAGGTAAATACAAATTTCCCATGTAAACACATTATTAGCCTCTTCTGTCTCACACTTTACAAATATTGCAGAGCACTAAGGCATTGCTCTTCAGATTCCAGCCTGGGTATTTTTCCAAAGGTCTGACAAACACGATTTTTTTACTTCAAAATCTCTTTAGTATTTTTTCCTTTCACTTATTCTCTGCTTATAAGCTGGTCTAGATAATACACTTGTCCAGCCATGCCCTGAACCTGATCAGTGCAGTCTGACCTGCCTACCATTAACAGGCTAGCTATCTATATTTTCAGTAAAAAAAGGTAAATGGTTTTATTCCAATTTTCACTGCCAGACAACAGTCACAGTCTTTGAGAATGCCTTTCAAGCATTAATTTAAATTTTGCTAATATGATACAAAAAACTTTAAGCATTCCTCATTAAAAAGGCAACATACATATGTAAATCTCATAATTGCTACTTTCAGTTAGGTGGGGATGCTTGAAGAAATGTTACACTGGGAGAATACTCAATTTCTGCTTGCTGTGGAATTTGGTTTTCATTGGCGCCAGGATGAGAAAGATATTTCAATAATGAGGAAGGACTTACAACATCCACGAAATACACCCACTACATGCGTGTTTATAGTCTTCATGTTTTTCAAATCAGCTATCAGGAAGTAAAATTTAACCAACATAATTCATGATTTTGTACATGTGCTGTTCAGTATCAAATGTTGCCTTCACTGACAGCTGCTTTGCAATCACATGGAGTCCATGTTGGAGTCTGTGAACAGAAGAAATTATACTTCCTAATTTATTGTCTTTACTCCACTGAAAGATCACAAGACAAATTAGATTTTCCAATTTCCTTCAGGGGAAGCAGTGACATTTTCTGTTATCCTTTAAGCACTTGGAGTATATGAAGAACAGAGAAGTCAATAATCAGCAGTAGTTATGCCATCCAATATCTAATTACCAGTGCAGTATTTAGAAGTACTACACTACCCTCTTCTCCAAATCTTCCGTGTAATGGCAGATTTTATAGGCTTTTGAATTTTAGGGGGTTGCCATTAAGAATAAAAGAGCGCTTCCTGAAATTAAATAAAATATTCTGTATTTTAAAGTACTCTCTGAAACATAGCTCCAGAACACTGAATATTTTTTGGCTGCTAAGATGAATTGGACAACAGCCTCAGAAGCATCTACCCTTGTGTTTTCTACAGAACTTTACAATTCTCTTTAAAACATGGTAGCAAAACTATTCCCAAAAATTCTTAGTCTCTCTCCTCAGAGTGAAATAAGAAAAAATGCAACAACTCAAACCCAAACAACAAAAAAAAACTGAAAATCCAACCAAAAGCATTGTTCAGAACTGTTAGAAAGAGGGGCTGTGTAACCTGTCAATCAGGACAATTCCTCAAGCAATAACAGCGCAGAACGACACAAGCCCAAGAGTTTCATCCAGCACAGGGAACACATGTTAATTTTACTCCTCCCTTCCCCCCAGTCCAAAATGCCAGGTTAATGGAAAACAAACCAGAAAACTCATGAGCAAATCCAGACAAAGATATCAATAGAAGTTTTGCCTCTATTGACTGCTTGAATATTCTAAATATAAGCAAGGCTAAAAAGAAACAATGGTCATATTTTCCTAATACTCTGAAAGATATTTTATTGGTTTTACTATATACTAAATATATTTAGTAACTTTCATATAGATTGAAGGTGTTTTCTGTCTTAGACTTGAGACATTATTAGCAGTAGTAACAGTATGAAAAGGATCATAAAGAAGGTAAATTGAGTCCTTGGAGTTGAAAAGAGCAAGATAGAAACATTGGAAATGCTTCAAGATTATTTTAAAATGGAATAATAATCTAGTGATCCATTAGAATTATCTTGTAATAATCAGTTTTGAAAGCATCATCTTTGCTGTGATTTCTGTGTAATTAGAAAGATTTAGGAAGCTTATTAACTAGGAATATAGTCACTCAGTATTAAACATTTTCCTAAACTCTAAAGTATTTCAGGTGGCTGCCAAGTAACAGTACAGCAACATTTATTATTTACATATATACAGTATCTGCAAGAATTTAATAAAATATAAGTCTTCCTTATTTCTCAGCAGGAAACTGTAAATATGAAACAATAAGAATCTTTACCTTTCAGTTAGCACCTTGAAATACCTAAAAAATGCTGATTTCTTAGTCTTCTGAACACAATACAGAAGGTTACATTCTACATAACAAGTGAAAATGTTTTTCATATTCTAGAGTGTAAATGGAACTGCCTCTGGAGTGGATAAGTTTTGGCATTCATCTCAGAGATCAGCATAGCAGTCAGAACTCAAGAATCACTTGTCTAATCGGTCAAATGGATAATTTGACCCTTCAATTTCTCCCTCCCATTATGATGGTTGTTTGTTGTTTCTCAGCTTGTACACAGTGCCACATTTGAAGTATTGAAAAAATGTTTAAATGTTTAAATTGAAGAAGAATTTCTAAAGGTATGAAAAAATGTTGCTTGCGCTAGAAAGGAACATCACATTCAATAGATGATAATTGCCTGACCTGTGTTTCGACCTCCCAGCAATAACCACCAATATTTAAGTGGGGTTTTAAGAAACCAATTACATGATTGTCACTTGTTTACTTGCTTGTCACAGATAAATTCTGTCATCTTGTTCTACAGCACTGGTCTACTATTGATCTTCACTAGAGCATCTGCCTGACATCTCACCACAGCTAAAAACGATTGCTCAGAAGAATCCTCTGCACCAAGGCTGGCTGTCCATAGCTGTGGCAAAAAAATCCAGAGGTTCTAACATCTCCCACCTCTTTCCTTTCTCTTATTACACAGCTCTATAAGAAGGAATGTGTCCAAGAGAAAAGTTAATTGAACATTTCTGTTTCTAATCAGGTCAAGATCTGAAGAGAATATGAAAATCTTTTTCCAGCCCTGTGTGGAATCACAAACAGACGTATTCAGAAAACAAGACGCTCATAGCATCAGGGACTACACATGGTCAAAATAATAATGTGAAAGAGCAATAATTCTATCTGAGATCATTTAGTGCCATTTACAGTAATGTTTAATGAGTAGTGTATTTTAACACAAATCAATTTAAATATTCATTAGGAGATGTATTTATACTGTATATTTTTTCCATCTCTAAGGTGTAATGATCATATTAATTCTGGTTAGGTGCCTAACAAAGTGAATGATACAGCTGGCAAAGGGGAATTAGTCTGTTTTATCCCTGTAAAGCACACATCAGAACACTGTAAGAGGAGATCATTTTAGTTGAAGCAATCTGTATGCAGTGCACATCAGCAGCAGGAGCACAGTGCCACAGCCAGTTTGCTGGCCAAGGATTATCAGATTGTATATCCTGTGTCAGGAAACATACCAAATAAATCCTCATGCTAATTAAAGAAATAGACCATCAGACTCAGAATTCTTGTTTCCAGACAATTCCACTGGACTGACTTTTCCACAAAGTTCATGTGTAAAGTTGCATGTAGCTGCTTTTTTATCTGTCTAAGCTTGTTTGCATCTCTGAAAATTCACATGAGAATGGAAAGCAAAGAGTGCCATTCTTTGACAACCACATTTTAGAGCATTTAGCTCATTATCTAAGTCACACTGCAAACTGCTTAACCTACTTGCACAAAGAGTTATAAACAAAGGCATGAGAAAATTAAAAGAAGAGCATTCAACAAATGAATGGAGGATTTGTATTTTTATTCTTTAGCTGGTATTATTGTAGCGTTGTTATCAGCTACATATTCAAAATCATACTGAGACTACATCATATTTATATTTGTACAGATGTCATTAATTGAACTACAATAATAATAATAAGAAGAAAAATGTTTTATTGCATTCTGGCATTTTAAACTTTGCTGGATCTGTTACCAAGTTCTACAAAAGCCTGAGTCTGAAGCAAGATCCTGAAAAAGATCAGAACACAATCCTTCTAGGCCCTAGAAATTACATATTTATATTTAATAATAGATTTTTCTGGCACTAGAAATTACATATTTATATTGAATAATAGATTTTTTCTGAAAGTACTGAGGGTTCCACCAAATACACTGCCCTAATGCCAAGATAAAGCTTCATCATGCTCTTACCCTTCATTTCTTGGGAAAGCAGTGCTCATGCAGAATAGCTACTTCATGAAAAAAAAAAATCAAAACACAGCATACATGTGCAGAATTCAGATATAAAAAACACAGATTGTCTTAATCTGGGTCTGAAACATGGAAAACGAAGTCAAGAGTATAAGTTTTTTCAGCTTCAGTGTATCTGAAAGCTACACTGTTTATATTCACTGTGGGAATTTTACTGGCACTTTATTGTTGCTGATAATGGAGGTGGCTATAATGCAGACTGTGGTTGCAGAATCAAAATAAATGTATTTATTAAATAATTTTAAAATTTTCTCATCAGAATCAGCTATTATGTCACGAAACATCAGATATTCAGCTACCTTGTGGTTACTCTTTACCCTGGAGTTTGTCCAGAGGACATTGCAGGGCATGGGAGCCCATGACAGGCAACAGAGAGCATTCCCATTTTGGCTTGTTGATTGACAATTATTTTTCTACTCACATGATCAAAATATTTAACTGTATAGGACGATACAAATTACATGGAGTCCTTCCTTTGCCCTGCCAAAACAGCACCACTTATAGGAGTTATAATTAATAGTTATTAGTTATAGCAATGGCAATATCCATTACAACACAGGGACAGAGAGAGACTGCAAATAAAGGCAACTGCAAACTATATTTAAAGATTTCAAAACACATGAATAATTTAGAAGATGAAGTGAGTTGATGGAGCACATATTAAGAGATTTAAGTTGTCTTGTTCTATAAACACCAAAAATCAGTACTTTCCTAGCAAAAAACTATGTTGCAGGTTTCTATAACTAGCACCTTTAGAACCCTCTTCATGTGATATACTTTTCTGCAATCTGGATTTTTTTTTTTTACTGTGATTTTATACTATCCCCAAGTCATTAGCATTCCTTCAATCCCTAAAACAAAAGACAAATTGAAACTTCAAATCCAAAAATGTATAGATTTGAAAAGGGAGACAACAAGAAATCCATGAAAAATTATTTGGTTCTTGGCCACTGCATCAATTATCAATCAATAACTGGATGTTTTCTGATAGAGAGATGATGAACAGCCCTGTGTGAGGGTCTAGGACAGACAGATGAACAGGCAAAAATCCCTGTCATGAAGAAATGCTTATCTCTGATGACAAAGAGACACTCATAATGGTAAACAAATCTCTCCTTATCTTACTGTAACACGTGTACTCATTGCTAAAGTAGCACACTTTTGACATAGCCATTTAAAAACTTTTTTTATATCTTATTCTTATCTTCTTTGCTTCATAGGTTTAAATGACATTCTGTTTTAAGTTACAGAGCCTGGTAAAAATATTCATCAAGTTTTAATAAAATTACTTCCATTTTCTGTGACAAGGGTCTAAAAGTCACCTCCTTAAAGCATCTGAAAACATTTCTAATAATCTGTAGTCTCTACAATAAAAATACAATCTATGAACTTTTGCTTAGCTCAGAAATTAAGATCTATTTCTCAGCAGTCAAGAACAAGAAGTGAAACTGTAGTTGTTAACCAAGTGAATAAAGCAAGTGTGGGAAGAGGTACTGTATCAATTCACAACCCATAATCTCTGGTGGTTCAGAGCTACTAAATTTACAATAATAGAAAATATAACTGTATCATCTTACCTGGCACAAAATCAATACCTTCCTCATTAATTAAACATTCTCTTATGCTGCAATACTGAAAAGGAGGGCATCCTGACATATTTTTCCCATAGCACTAAAAGTTCCTAATGCAAAGTCTGTTAGAAAGACAAGCATCAAAAACGTTTTCTCTCTGCCGCACTGGCCTCATACTTGTGGTCCATGAAGAAACTTGTAACTCTGATTCTCCAGGCTGGCTCCTTTCCCGAAAAAACCTACAGCAGATGCTTTGACACTCTTACATTAGTCTTTCTGTTCTAACACTGCTATGAATCAGCTTAATTAAGAAGAACTACAGAAATATTACACATTTTTATGTGGTAGTCCTTAACAAGAATACAGTTGTCATTCCTCTGCTTCAATCACTCACTAATACAGTGCTCAACATTTACTTCTAAAATAATTCATATTGCTAATTAACCAATATTAATATTTGGCTAAGATTATATTGTTTCTTAAATATCTTATTTTAACATTTTTTAATTGTGAATTCATGCCCTTTCTCAGTTCTCTCAGCCTATCCTCACCAGGTCCAACTAGCAAAGAGATCCATGTTGCTACCAAGTGTAGAGCAAGAAGTTTTCTCTTTCCATATAATGTTTTAAATATTCTATTCAGATAGCAAGTTTTCTATCACATATATGATTTTTTTCTTTCTAAGCAATTTTCACACATTTAATAGGAGTTGGTTTTCCATAACAAATATATCTATTCATGGTAGTGATATTACCCACTTTAATACAATGACATAATATGAAATTAAAATATGCTGTTGCCTGATAAAAGCAAAAAGTAGCTCTTAGAAAACCGATGTTTCACACTATGAAGACACAAAGCATCCTCTCTTCTGTCAGGGATCAAAATATTGTAAAAAAAAAATGAAAAAAAAATCCATTTCAGGAAGGAATTTAAAAAAACCAAAATTGACAAGGTACTAAAGGAAGTTAATGGGGTCCATTTCCCTTCACATGAGCATAAGAAATACGTTACACTGGAAATATTAAAGATCTATATATTGCTATTACAAAAAGTGAAGAATCACATCATTATAGGAGACTGACTTTCCAGAAATAGATTGTAGAGTAATTCTGGATACAACGAGTAACAGATTTATTTATCAAATAGTTATTATAGAGAACAACACCAGGGGAAAGAAAGACTGGATGACAAATGCCTATTAAAAGAAGATTTCTAAACATCAAAAAATCAGGTTTCGGAACAGGTTTCCATTCTTAGTATTGAGGGAGGATTTGGTGGTGGAAATGGAAGTGAACATGTCTCATTTTAATTGAAAGCTGCTGTGAAAGAGTGCAATTGTGGTCTGAAAACTGAGGTCTCCTGCAGCTCTTACAGCACTTCTATGTAGTCAAATATTGAAAATGGATTATTGAAGTTTTCTACTTTTCTCTGGAGCACTCACTGACTTAGGAAGCATTTAATAATAGAAACAAAATATTTTCCTCACTTTATAGATGCTCTGTATCTGAAAAAACCCGACTCCTATGGCAATACCAATTCAATCTGTTTATGCATCATTACCCTCTGCTAATAGTATTCGAACAGGCTCACTTGATGAAACAGAAGTGATAAGACTGGGCATTTTAATTTTTAAAAGGTGTGGCTTGTAAGGAAAACAGTAAAAGGTTAGGCAGTGAATGGTATGAGGAAAACTGCTGATGTCTTTTTGCTCATAGGCACTAAAGTATATTTTTAACACACTTTTTATTTCTACAGCAGGGTTTTCTTTGTCTTTTTGTAAAAACAGTTGTTTCAAAAAGGTAGGTCTTTCAAAAATGTAGGTGCAAACATTAGATTTTTATCAACAAAATTACTCACTGGGTGTTTCCCACAAATGAAACTATTTAGTACTACATGGAAGGTGTCTAAAGGAAAACAAGCATTATGTTTCCTCCTTCTTTCACTGCTGCTGTGCCTCAGGCAGACAAAGGAAAAAAAAATTTCTGAAGAAAATAACACTTTGGTTTAAAAATTTACTATGGCTACAACAAAAAGATGTTCCTTATTAATGCAAGGTAAAAGACAAGCCATTGTGATAACCAAGAAGAGTAACAAAGTATTTATAATATAAGACATTAGGAAAAAATACACCTAAGAAAGAGAAAACAAAAAAAGACCCCAAAGCTAATAATAGTTTATTCCCTTTCATTATATCTATACATTCAAGGCAGAACAAAACTGTTTTCATTTTTCTTTAGATTTATCCTAAAGAAATATTGAAACTAAATCTGGACTGCATCTTAAAAGATCAAAGATGATAATAAATCCATTTAATTCAAAAGTGGTCTTTTCCATCAGACAAAGATAAAATTTCAGAGCCTACAGTATGTCTAGTTAAGAAATAAAATATTTTCATGCTCAGAAGGATCATATCTCACAGCAAATGCAATACTTAGATATGTTCTGTCCATATAAATTCACACATAGATCAAATTCTTTTAACCAGGAGTATCTGTCTGTGCAGATGTCTGTGTAGGCATAGAGCAGATACACATTAATTAATAAACATAATATTATTCAGCTTTCTCTCAAAAATTTCACTCAATTTCTCACAACAGTTGTAAACAGAGCATTTCCAAACCCACTGCCATTGCCAAGGAGTTCTCTTTTTACAATAACACCCCACATGGATTCAACCCCAGATAACTAAGAAGGGACCATGTTTTTTTAAGAGAAGTAGCGGAAGTCCAATTTAAGAGAAGACTACAGTGCAACTAAGTAAAACCAGGCTCTGAATCTGAAGACCTGAACCAGACTTGAACTATAGTCCTTGTTAATTTATATAAAGCAAAATAGATCAAATATAGATGCTTCACAGACTTTGGGTGCAGGCACAATTTTTTTGCCAGTCCCAGATACCACTCAAGTCAAAGTGCAGAATTTTATTACAGGTTAAGTAGTAAACAATCAGGTTAACTCACCACTATCTACTTTTCTTCCATAAAATATCCAAAGTCTACCATAATACCAGCATCCCAATCAAAAACAAAAATCAAAACAACATGTAAACAAAAAAACACAAAAACCACCTAAACAAAACTGAAGTAACAAAAAACCCAAAAACAAGCAATAACCCCCTCCCAAACAAACCAACAGAGTGAATGTTCTTAATCAAATAGATATATGAAATTTATCTTTCTTCTGGTGTTGACTAATGTGTAAAGAAAACTAGAGAATCCAAACACTACAAGAGACTTACATGGGAACATGGTTATACAGACATTTAAAGAATTATAGTTTTTATTAACTTCTGGAGCAGGAACCTTCATTACTAAGATCATAATCTTTTCTATCCTTTGAATTACTGGAGTCACTCTCAATAGTCTTCCATGGAAAAGACATTAAGATATAATCTGCCTTACCAATACCTTCCCTTCACAATTATACACCATCTATAGAAGTGGAACAAAGTCATAAGCAATCCTAGAAGAATGTGGCAAACTCATTACACCTACTTTTGTATGTGTTTGGACCGGTGTACTCTTCAGCCCTCCCATTAACATACTCTCAACCCTTTCCTTTGCTCTTTTCCACTGGTGGTGCATCTGTGAGATACAGAGTGAGAAGCTCCAAAGCTTTATGATCCAAAGAATTATGATCAAGAAAAGGCAGCATCCCTGAATTCTAGGCCATACAGACACTATTGTGTCTTCAGTAAATACAGCATGCTGTTGCTCGGAGTGAGACCTCACTGGCATCCCCAGCCCAGAGCCCTGCCTCACTTGATGTCAAGTACGTGACCAGGAGCACGGTGAGCCAGCCAGACTATTCCCAACATAATGATGCTGAAAAAGATCGGATGGTAGTCCATGAAACTGGATGTTCCAGAAGAATAATGTTTCGGTAGCCTCGCTTTAAAGTAACAGACTTACTATCTGTATGACTGATAGATAAACTCAGAAAATGGAACCCAGTTGAAAATATGCTTTGCTGTGTACAGAATTCACGTGAACAACAGCTGGCTATACCTCCTGTGTTACCACACAGGACTGAAGGGAGTTTGTTGTTTAAATACAATAAAATACCAACAGCACTAAATGGATTAGTGGGAAGAGGTAATTGCAGTGTTGTGATACCACTTCATAAACACTGATTTATTTTACATTTATCAGTAAGCCTGTAGTTAAAGTGAAGGTACCTAATATAGATGTGCACAGGATGATACAGAAGCATATATATGCAACAGTGCAGTTATTAGGATCCCATGGAAGTCCATAAGGCCTTTATCAGAAATCAGAAATTGTCCATGAAGTAGCACTGTGCAGAAAAGTAAGTGCACTGTTTTCTCCTTTCATGTTTTTTTTTCATGCAGTCATGTCATGAAAGAAACAGTAAGGCTCCCTGGACTGCAAAATGCTTTTTTTTGTTGTTTCTTATACATCACAGAAACTGTTTCACAACAGAAATTAGGTTGGCAACTTGGTTTTAAAGGAAATAAAGGAACTTGCCACTTTACTTTCTTTTTTCTTTGAAGCACGCCTGATAGTATATGAGTGTGAAAGAAAACTAAATTATCCACACTGAGATGTACTTTCTTCTCAACAAAACAAAATATGAAAGGTAAGTGGAAAAAGACTCAAACAAACAAAACCAAAACACCCCGATAATGCTCTCTTATTTAAAGTTCCTGCTATGAGATATTATCTTATTAATAACAAAGCATGGACTAGGAATAAAACATTCCATCATAAATTCTTCTCATGCAATCTGTATTTTCTCATTAGTCTGTCTCACACTTCTGGGAAACTGAAAATGCCATTTGAAAAAATGATCCTTTGCAGTGGCAAGATTTTTTAGATCTGAACCTCATGCTTCAAAAATATTCTACTTTTCATTGCTTTTTAGTTTAAGAATATATACTGATGGTGTATTTTGGTGGGACTGAATTAGTTTTAAATAGGATGCTTTTTTCAGATAAAAATTTTACTCATTATTACATGGCACAAATATTAATAGTGGTTGCTGTTCTTAAAAAATTCCAGGATCAAATATTCTTAACTGACTACAGGGACAGCTATTCCAGATACCACTATCATAGTACAGATGCACATTTTCTGGAATTCTTGGTATTCTTTAATTTCCAAGAGTAAAATCACTGGAAAAACTTCCAGATTCAGAAACATCCTTGCAGGGCCCTAAAATAAATTGTGTATTTATCAGTTCATTTGCAAATTAACACAAACATCTCTCTGTGACCAGTTACTGCATCCCCTCATCCCCCTCCAGTTCTCTTCACTCTAAAATATTTTCAGGGTAAAATACCAAAATTAAAAACCACTGTGTGAATGAAGAACTCACTCAGAAAAGTAAAAACCTGGTATGCAAGCTACCAGAATAATTACGATGTGCTTTGACAAACACCTCTTTCTCAGTCTGCTTATTTTTCCTGATTGTCAGAAAAAGTTAAAATAAATGGTTTCTGACATTCCAGTTGTAGAAATGTTATGGGAAAGCTAAAAAGGGTGACATATTTTGAATCAGTGAAATAAAGCGCAAGAACATGTTTATACTTCTAAGAAACAGACTGTTCCTCTCTATTCTCTTTCAGTCACTTATCTAGGATTTGGATTTATTACTGTAAGTTACACAATTCTCTGTTGTTATGCCACTTCTTTTCCTAATTTAAGGATGGGCAGCAGTATTCAAGGGTTCTCTTGATCTCTTATTCTAGGAGAACTGATTTTGGCACCATGGCAAGAATGGTAAGAGCTCTTCCAAAGACAGCTATGTTTTCCAAGATATGAATCAGGGAGAGAAGGAAGAAAAACTATTTTTGCTTCATGAAGCCAAGTACAGAATCAACATCTCAAGCCTTAACGGTCAATAACCTATAAGTAATTTAAAGAGCATGGTGTCCTGGTTTAGGGACTCTTGATTTTATTTTTTTAAATTTCTCTCTTTTCCCCATAAATCACTCTCTCCAAGAAAGGAAATGAAATATCAGGTACTTAATATCTACTGAGAAAACTATGGAAACGACTTTATTCTTATCCAAGCTGCTTCCATTCTGTGACAAGGTCATTGCCAATTTATATTTTGGCCAAACTGCATAACACTATTCGGTCTCAAAAATGTGAATTTCAGAGCAAAGCTCACAATTCCCATTAGAAATTCTTTAGATCTGACCTGAAGGCAAGAATCAGGAGGACAAGCTCCCTCTAACCAACAAGATAAAATATCTTTTTGCACATAATAAGATAGTACCCAATTTTAATACTGATAACTCTGAAAATTGTAAGAGGAAAAGCCTTTGTAGTGCACAGTGTAACTATGGCATCTTCTTGCAGTCTGGGTCTACTTGAATTGAGGTCAACAGGGACCTTCTTAAACTGGAAAGGATTATGTCCCAATAGTCAGATTTCACTCAGTATTGCCTTCAGAAACCCTGGAGTTTGGGAAGACAAATCTTTGAAGCTGAGCTTTCTTAGCCTTTTCTACTTGAAAATCTCCTTTCTATACAGCACTGATAAAGCTGGAATAACTGGAATTAGCTGGAATTGTTACAGCCCCCAAAGCCTGCCTGTGAACTTTGGGGGCTGAGAATCCATGGCCTGCCAAACCATTAATAAGTTCAATATAAGTAATTGATTACTTAACTTTTAATAAGTTAATTCACATGGAAAGAGAGGCATTTGCAAAACAGCTTTTATTGTGTTATATTGTTATATAGTAGTACCTAGAAATACTGCTTCTTGTATTTTGGTGTTTTGTAACATAGGAATGAAAAGCAGCAGCCAGCAGTTGTGGTTTTAGCCAAAAGACTAAGAGAAAATGTACTGTCTTTGAAGATATTTGCTATAATGATGACTGATGAAATACTGTGTGCTAATGGAAGAAATATAATAACAAATTAAAGACTGGAATGGAAACATTACAACACTACTTACTCAATTAACTACAGCTGAAAAGGTGTACTGTTCTTCCCTACGAGAATCTGCAAATTTTCAAATACTAAAACAATGCATTAGAACAAAATACTATAACTAAAAATGTTTCAGATAATAAAATAAAATAGTCAGGAAACAGTCCCATAGTCACTAACAAAAAAAAATATTCTTCAACCTTTTTGTTCTTGTTAACGCACTGCAAAATAAATGAACTTATGGAATCTCTGCAGCATATCATGGGAAACAATCTAAATTGAAAACTGGGTCATTAGGGACAAACATGTCGGACATAAGGCACCTGAACTAATCCACATGAGATATTTGGTGGTATTTCTACATCTCTTTTTGACTGGTGAAGGTGGGAGGAGGAAAGGAAAAAAGCACCGGAGAAAAATTGTGTATCTCTTTTCTCCTAAGAAGGCAAAAAATTTCAAATGAGAAATATTAATTTTAAAAGACTACTTAGTTCACGTAAGAGATACAATTTCTATTGCAAACATTCTAGTAAAATAATGCTCAGCCATTCCTGAATACATTTGAAGCTGCTTTCTATTAACTACTTTATATTTACTTCATTAAATTCTTATATTAAACTGTAATTTTACAATACATTAAAATCACATATGTTAAGCAGTTGGTTTTACAGACATGACAGATGCACGAAGACAGACATGAAGAGGCAGAAATGAAAAAAGAATTTCATTCACAAAGAACAAAATATTTTAAGGTTACTTTTCTGGTCAAAGTGATAACCAGCTCTCCTAAAATAAGCATAATTTTTACCTCTGGCAACAAGGGACAGTTGGGATAGATCTTTTACCCTCAGCCATGCAATCAAGTAATCTAGCCCAAAGTATATTCAATGTCTCACAGACACTACAGGAATAAAGTTAATTAAAAAGCCAAACAAAACAAAACAACAAACAAACAAAAAGCTTGAGCTTTATGCGTCTCTGAAATAAGACAAGTACTGCTTCCAGGCTCACATCTGCCAAGTTCTCAAGACACACATGAAGAAGACCAGGTGTACAGACCAAAAAAAATAGAAATTCCTTTTCCATTATGCCATCAAGAACTAGTCCTCACCTAGCAGACAACCAAAAGTTGCCCAGAAGTAATTTCTGCAGTGTTCATTTATCTACATTTTGAAGCATGTTAGGGTTTCTGTATTCAATTTGAATATCTGTATGGTTTAAAAGAAATGATTAACAACAAGGCATTGATACCTAATGACTTAGAATTTTTTTTCCCCTGTTTAAGACCACTGTATTATTAGAAAGTGGACACTGGCGGTAGTCTTCAAAAAATCATCCCAATCCAAACAGAACTAGATTTGCTCACATCTGATGTAAAGCTGAATTCTGTGTTAAGTCTTCAAGAGCTTGTGTGACAAATAAAATATGGTAAACCAGCAAATATGCAAGGATCTGCTAAAAGGACCAAAANATTGCTAAAAAGACAAAAAAAAAAAAAAAAAAAAAACACCACAGAAAAAGAAGCAGGCAGGCTTCTATGGTTCTATGCAATATATTGACATACTACCCAGTTAATTTGTTCACCAAACTGATGTGAACAAATTGATAGAGATAGATAGGCAAACTGAGTTTCCTTCAGGTTTAGAAATTCAGTAAGTTCTTCAATATCAGCGCTGAACTAAGATACTGAATCCCTGGGCTTCCTTCCCTCAGAGCAGGGAGCAGGACCGGCAGCCCAGCTTCCCACTGTGCACCTCGGCTGTTTGACAAGAGCTGCCACTGGGATGAGGAAGACAGCTCTTTTATTTTTTTCTTTTCCTTTTAATTCCAGCCTTTCTTCACCTCCTCACTACAACTGCCAGCAAAAGGTGACAAGTTACAGAACTGGATTGCTTGCCTAGCTAGAAGCCACGCTAGACCACCCACAGCCCTGCTTGAGCCAATCCAGCAGCTGTCCGTGTCAGAAGGCTGGATCACACCTAGGATGAGAAAGGAGCAGGTGCCAGCCAGCAAATCCATGGAAATAATGTAATGTTACTGAGGGACAACTGCAGGCAACTACACTCAGTTATCCTTAACTACACCTCGGGGAAGAGTAATCAGTGTCCAAATGATATTTTATGGACCAGATTTTTGATTTGGTTTCAATGGGACTCATCTCTCATTTTATTTTTTTTATTCCCACATACACACTTGAAGACCTGCAACAAAGCAGACAATCACAGCCAAGTCCAGAGCATCAGTGAAACACCTTGGCATTTCAAGATCTTACAGGTGTGTATAAGGACTAGGTTCCCCCCACACATACATATCCATGCATGCTCCCATACATTCTATAGATATCCAGAAACTTTCCAACCTTACCAGCATCTCCTGAAGGGACAAATCTTCTAGCCATTCTCTGCCTTTACCTAGCATACAAAGTTAAATTCAGAATGAGCTGGAAAATGAGGTAGTGACCAAGCTCTAATAATGTGGCCCACCAGCACAAGCCTTAAATTCAAAACTACTTCAGACTGTTACCTAGCAGAACTACATCAAGAGCTCTGAACTGTTTATTTTGGTGAAAATGTTAATTAAAAACTACCAGCTTTTTATTAAGCCCTTTCAAACTTGTTAGAGGAAGATCCTAACTGTTTTAATTATGAAGTCCAATGCACCAAATAAGAGAGAATATGTTTCCAGACAAGACCCAAAATGCAGCATCACACTCCAAACCACTGATACTCCCTGTCCTTTGAGAATGTATGGTGAAACACATCAGTTTCTTAGATCAAGACATAAAATTCTAGATCTCCTATAGTGTTGGTTTAGCACGAAATTCACAGTATATGAGGTCCTGAAAGCACAATTTTCAGGATATTTTAGTATTATTTTGTAGCTAGATACCTTAAGACTATCCGCTTTTCCAGTTGTTGCTAACACATGAGCAACAATCTCCAGAAACAACCACTTATTCCCTGGTGTTTTGGCAAATAATTTTTTTCTGAGTGTACCACATTGGTTGTGCCCACAGACACAGAGGCATTTTCCTCATGATTCTTATTAGAACTACAGTTTCAGGTACTGACTCTCTGGTTTTGCCTAAATCCAGCTGAAAAATAAAGTCAAATCAAAAACAACACCAAAGAAAACTCACAGCCATTCACTAAAATTTGACTTCAGCAAAGGTGCATGCTGTGAGACACTACTGATATCCAGAAAGTCATACAATTATGAGTATGGATATTTTGGAGAAATAAAAAGTTACCAAAAAATTCGAGAGAACAAAGTAAAAGTCATATCCTATTAAAAATATAAATGAAAATTGAAAGCTGACCTCAACAGCTTTCAAACTTCTTGACTCATTTCTACACACAGATAAGGGACAATGCTGAGCATCCATCACAAAAGCATCCACGCATAACTAAATAATTTATGGTACTGAGAATGACACTAATGTGACTTTTATATAAAATAAACAATTAGATTGCTCCTGATAAAAATAAAAGCAAAGCACCACAACCCACTCCCTAAAAATAAAAACCAAAACAAAAGAATAAAAAAAAAAAACCAAAAAAAACCCCACCCAAATCACTCAATAAAACTTTTCAAACCCAAACTAATAAAACCAGTATATCTAGTAACAATATAGTAAAAATCTTCGTCTTGAGGTATGCAATAATTGAATTCTGCAAAAAAATGAAGAAAGGTAAAGGCCATTCACTTGTAAATAACGTAGCTATTAACAAGTTAATAATTTTTTACTTGATACATTCTAGTAAAGTTTGTGATAAAAGTTTAATAGTTAGCATCATTCACTTTACAGATTCAGAAGTTTGTTCAATTAATACAGTGCAAATATTGTCCTAGAGTGAATCACAAAAAATTGCTCTCATATGCTGGTATATCCCTTAGAGAAAAATTATAATAGATTTAAAACACTGATCCAGTTAAAATAAAGTCTTAAGTATTACTCCAAAGGAAGGTTATCTTCTAAGTGGAAATTCTGAATTAAACCCAGCAAATACTTAAACAATGAGGTCATTAAACTACCAAAGACAGCTGTTCAAATGCTTTAGGCAAAGTGAGAGAGTAACACACTGAAATGATGCGATCCTGAAATATTTTATGGTGTGAACAACACTACACTTCAAGCTGATTTAAAAAAAAAAGGAAAATAGACTTTAAATAGAATGTTAAACACAGAATAGCTTGATTGTTACAGGTTGTTACAACGCACTTGCAAAGTTTTGAAAAATCTTCAGAATATTATAAGCCAATCAAAATCCAAAGGCAAATAGCAAAGGAAAGTAAATCACTAAACAGCACACAAAGAAAGCCTCTCTTAGAAGACTATTTCAGGTGAACTTTGTGATGACATTAACTCTGGCCTATTGAAGAGAATACATGCAAACCTGATATTCAAGCTCTTGGAAGACAGCTTCCTCCACTAGCAAAGAAAGTTCAAATATAGTGAAAAAGGTAGTAGAATGTTATTCCCATCAATACACAAGTATTTAACTAAACTAAAGTCATCCTCTAGTTCATGTTGAAATACTCCCATTAATTAGATCAGAAAATGAAGAAAAGGAGCCCAACAGCCATGCAACACAGTCTCCATTGCTCTTACTATGAAAAACAAGTGACAAGAGCTTGCAATAATGGAATTAATTTTCTTTAAACATTCCCTTTTTGAATATTATTTAAAATACTCATTACCATCAGAGGCATGGTTTTCTGTAAATATTGAGTGGCACAGAAGGGCTCAAGAGAGAAATTCATTCTCTTGCAACATAGGCATGGGCAAAACCCATTTCTACAGTAAGATTACCAAAAGGATAATGATGTGACAACTGCTGTCAAACTGTTAAGTTAGATTTCACAATTTTTCACTGTTAAAGTCAACAAAAAGTACTGGAATATGTGATATATGCGATTATGTGAACAATGATGTCAACATCATTGATTACAAAACTAAAGTCAGTGAGGTCTGAGATTATACAAAACAAGAAAACAACAATTAATTCCTGCAAATCCATTTGCAAGTACTCAGTAAGTCCCTAGCAATTAAAGAGCAGATAAACTGAGTTTGCAGAGCAAGTGTGTGTATGAACATCTCAGGCTTAGATCATCTGGCTAAGGCACTGTAGTTACAAAACAATTGCACTTCATTCATATATAACCTTCACCTCCATATAAAGTACATGCTTTATAAAAGACAGCTTAATATTTATAGACCAGTAACGTTAAGAAATTGAGCATGACCCACAGCACAGAAATCCATGCATTGATTGTTCTGTCTGAACATGTCTGTCAAGTCTCAACCAAAATACTTCTTGTTCTAAAAAGCAACTATAGAAATGCACAACTCATTCCAGGTCATGATCTATGATTTTGTGCAATTAGTTCCCACTTAATTAATAGAGAAAAGAGATTAAACATTTTATCCTCTTGGGAACAACATGCAAGAAAATGTTAATTTTACCATCTATATTTTCATGAACACACTTAAGACTGACATGAAATCATGAAGCTGTTGGGTAAAACGTGGATAATAATGTCACCCTTTTTCATTCTGCATGTTTAAAAAATACTCAGAAATACCTAAGTACAAAGCTGTAGTTGACGTTTTTCTGGCATAAAATAAAAAATCAAGAAGTCATTCTATTCTCCCTAAGCAGACAACAACCCAAGCATTGATACTATGTAGAAAATGTTATAATTTTCCATTTATGTCAGCTTAGAAAAACTTAACATGAAAGAAAACACTAACCCTACACTACCTCACCCCACACACACACCCTTTACTATCCTCAGTGTATTGTAAAAATCAGGTTACTTTTTCTGGAAGCTGTGGATAAGAGGGCCAGAAAAATGTAGGTTTGCTGCTTTATTACAAAAACTATAGCAATTTCTTAATGAAAACTCAAAGCCGTGACATCTTTCTTAATTCAATGGGTTAAACTTCAGAAAATAAATATAATTCCCTGCTTTTAATCGTACAAGGATTATGCTGAACTCCCATAAAACTTTTCAAACAAGAGAGGGGGAAAAAAGGGACTGGAATTTATTTCAAAAACTGCATGATTTACAGAATTTACTCAGCAGATTACCTTTAGCAGATTTCTCTCAGCATAAATACAAATAGTACTGAAATTACATCAACTTTCACCTTAGTATGAAATATCATGAAGTACCCTTGAAAATTACTCATTACTAGAAGGCTCAGACAAGTTCCATTAAGGGTTTCAGTTTCTGTAGGCTTTAATGTATTTCTCAGACAGCACATTTCAGAATAATGCTGGTCATAACTATTCTTTCAAGCACTTCACTCACAGAATGCTTTGACACTACCTGTGGCAACATATGTGACTAAATCCATACAAGAAACACCTGGACAAAAGTGTTCTGATTTTCATATTCCCCTCAACACCACTACTGTACAACTGTACCCAAGATTTTGAGTTTCTTGAAATAAAATTCTCCGAAGCCGCACTGATGCATTTGCCAGCTAGCTCCCTTGTCTGCTGAACTCTAAAAGGTCACTAAAACACAAAATTAAAGAGAAGTCAAAGGAAGAGTCAGTAATCATAGCCAGTGGCTCTAGGCCTCCTTCTGACTGTGCATTACCTCCAGCACTCCTGCTGACTTTTTGCCAGCTTCCTAATAGGTCTACTGGTCAAACAAGTGCCTCCTGGAAAAAAATAGGGTGCCAGGCAGTCATTTTTCTTTAGAGTTATTACTGCTGAATACATTAGTTCTGATACATAAAAAGCCGTGAGCAGTTCTGTTTCTACAACTTGAGAGTATGCTACACTAAGCAAATCCAGGGTTTTTTTTCATTCAGAAGCCAAAACTTCTGAATACAAAGGCTTTTGTAATATACCTTCAAACCCTAAATGGTACACTGCTTCATCTGACTCCTCCTCTGCAAGTAAACGCAGTTCTACTCCTGCTTACATCTTCCACAACGACCATATTTACTGCCTCCATCCACCACATCAGCACAGTACAGCAAGACTTCTAATGAGAATAATTTAAAAACAGCAGGATAAACCCCAAAGAAATAGAGTCCCAAATAATCAGTCTAATGGAATTTAGGGAAAGCATCTTCACTAGTTTTTCGTCTGACAATATTTTTATGCCAACTGAAAAATACATTTTTCATTACAGAGATGGAATGACATTAAGCAATCTTGCTAAAGCAAAAAAGATAATCCCTCATCATAACATGCAATTAAAACCACATGGTTCCCATAGGAACAGCTCAGGAAAACAAATAACTTGGTGACGGACACAGCAGAAGAGCATGAACAGAACTGTGTAACTCAATGCTCAAGAAATGTTATCTTGGTTGTAACAGCAAGTTTTCCAGAACTTCCAAAGAGTGTGAAGATATTCTAACGGCCTGATGGATTGAAAAAATAACCTACGAGGTTAATATTTTTTTTATTTTAGAATTACTTAAAATTCATTATATGTGTGATGCACAAATAAAAAATTAGGGATGTATTAAAACACATTTCCTAGAGAATTCACTTTACATGTTTGCTTGAGAGGGTTTTCTCCCCCATAGATTCTTCCTCTTTCAGGCTTCTATGCCAAAGGCATTCATTCAGGAAAATCAATTCACACAATAGTGCTCTGTATAGGATCTATTCTTCTATAGGTCATATCTGTTCATCACGTGCCCAATCAACTGGGTACCCACTCTTATGGGCACAAAATACAGTACTTTCAGATATTCAGCTACATTCTGAAAGCATCAAAATATGCAGTACAGATTCATCTCAAATAAGTATAGTTGATATTTGTAGAGTGTCACAACTTGCTGAAATCCCAAGGAAATATTCCAAGTTCATTCTCTCTGAAAATGATTTGGAGGAGAATGAACATTAAGACCACTGAATTGAGAGAGGAGCGATAGGACAAGCCCAGGACAATTTGGCTGTCATCTATATTTCAATTTTTATAGTCAAGTCAGTCTCTCAACATGATTAAATCACTCTCTTTAAGATTTCTTTTTTGTTTTAATAAACTAAAATGTGCTAAAATGTTTAAAGAAAATGGGAGTATGTTTTGAATTTTCTATTCATTACTTTACCTGTATATATAAAATATCAGTAAAGGCTGAAAAATGCAAGTGAGTCTGCAGTTCATAAACTTTAGATATTCTTTCCTGATGATATACCTTTGTCTGACAGAAGGGGAACAATATCTTTGTGAAATGAGGTACCCACCTACATAGTTCTGCTAAGGCCAAACAGTACAGGAAGCCCTTCTCGGGAAATATGAGCATCAGTATGCTTTTCTGACACGCGAGCCCTGCTGGATTTGTGAACTTATTAGCTGGCTAGAAGCTTATTCAGCTCATCCTCTTCCTTCTGCCATGTTTTTCAGATCACTTCTGCTGAGAGGACAGCAAAAGTTGCTCCTGACAACACCAGCCACTCCAAGCCAAGCTGAGCTGAAGCTGCCAGCTAGAATCAGGATAGATAACCAAACTGAAACTGGCAGATTTTGATTTTTAAATGTTGCTATCTGCAGTACTTCTGAAAAGCTGAGCAGAAAAACAGAAAGTACAGCTCTCATAATAAGCTGAGAAGAAAGATGGGACAGGGATAGAAGTTTTGTTCTAAACTAATTTTGATTCTTGTGGATTCAAGCTCTAAAATTAGGAAACTTACCTATAAAACAAAGAGGAAGCACTCATACATGCATCCTACAAAAATAACAACAATAAATCATCATAATCCTGCAATACAGTCCTGACAACTGCCAAAGCTGCATTCAGTTGCTTCTTAATCTGGAAGTATGAGTTAACTCTCACCAACTTACTATAAACTGACAAAACTTTGCTCTGAGTTTCAGACAGTCTCCAATTAGTTTCAAATAACTTTAAATATTGCTATAAGGAGTTATCCTTCTCTTTCTCAGAACAGACATGAACCATCCAAGAACCATAAATAGCACATGAGATGGGAACCAAATTACTCAAAAACTGGGCCTTGGGCACCTAAAACATGTAGAGAACACAGAAGAAAATGTGCAGACCTGACTGCACAGCCCAATACCTTGGACTCCTGTTAGCAGAGAATTTCAGCATCTGTTTTCAAGGGTAGTAAACATGTCCCTAAATACTCTGAAAAACACAGACTAATGAAAACAGACTAATTCCACAACACAAGGTTTAATACCTCTTGAGTAAGAGCTNTCCTTCTTATTCATATTTCAGGCTCAGTATGATTAAGGGAAAATTGAACTATTTCAACCAGTTGGAACTACTTTCATCCCAGTAATTTTTAATAGAAGAACTAGGTTTAGAATTCAAGCAGAATTCTCATTTATGTCATAAGATATGAATCAGTGTTGCTGTTGTTTCATACCAATCTGTCCCAGGGATGAAAGGTACTTACCTGATATGAATTCTCTCCCTGCATGAATCAATACATGTATTAGAAACACAAAAAAAAATAATTATAAGTAGCAGGTAAAAGAATAAAATACTTGGAGACAATTGGACAAAATGGACAAAAACACTCATCACTAATATGTGAATAAAATATCAGTTGAAACCAAGATTTGAATATAAATAAGAAAATTGTCTTCAGTTTTGTGCATTATCTTGAAATGTCCATGCTCCCATTATAGGCCCAAATAATCAAAATGTTGGCTTTTAGAACACTAAAATATTTCCCCATTCAAGAATGTTTCTTTTTTTTCTTTTTCATTTTTGTGCCAGTCAAAGCTATTTGAATCCCATTTCACCAATAGTGCCAGAAATTAGAAGCTGCATTTTTTGGTGAGTAACTGTCTTAACAAAAACAATGTCACCCAGCTGTGTATATAACACTGGCTTCATTCAAAGTGTGAGCCCCCTCACCAATGGGCACCCAAGTCCATTAGAGAGTCCCCCAGACCTGCTCCCAGCTCAGAATGCACAAGCTATTCAGGGCTTAATTTAATTTCTTCTCACCTCTGGTAAACTTCACACTAAATGAACTAAAAGCAAGTCACTTGTTACACCTGTTAAGAGAGAGACTTGACCTGATCTCTTTCATCCACTCTGAAAAAAGAAGTTTTAGAAGTGCATTATATAGTTAATGCTTTAACTTACCAGAATACAGATACTCTCACTCGAAGAAATAAAAATAGGCAGGAAATGAGCATCATTTTCACAAATCCAGCTGAGACAGACATTCATAGTATTAAACTGAGAGCTCAAAGATGACTAGATTAAGTATTTATGGATTTCTCTCACTTTCCTTAAATTTGCCACCAAGGTTTACTTTTGAGTACTCCTGTTTAACTAAACTTCACAATAAACTGACTTCTTTCATCTAGGAGATTTATGCGTTTCTTCATGCTGAAATGACCTCATGTCACTATTGTGTATTTAGTGATAAGAAGGTCTCATTCCAGCAATAAAGCCATGTGGAACACATTACTCAAAGGCCTATTAAGTATAAAGCATTCAGCATTTATTTACCACATTGAGGGAACAGAGTCCTTAAAAGGTTATTTAGACTATAGCATGGAGACTAAAATATACCCAGCGTCCCATTGATTTGACAGCCTGCCATAACTGTCTCATATAGTTTTAATTAGAACACAATACACACACAACATACTGTCTTCTGGGAAAACATTCCCAATTACAAAGACCAAAGAAGAAGAACAGCACTGCTTTTGACAGCTGGAATGTGCACATTGTCATAATCCTGCTGGATACCTACTACAAGTGAAAGGTATGCATCTTCCTGAACCTACAAAAGGTGATGTCAGATTGAATAAAAGTCAGTGTTGTAGGCCCATCCACCTGCGTGACACATTGATGACTCCAGCTTTTGCTGAGGGGGAGGAAAATTGCTCGCCGTTTTTCTTCACCAATATAACTCATACATCTATTCAAATCAAAAACAGCATTTGGGGGAAGAAAATGCTTTTCAAATCTTCTCCATTGCAAATATAACAGCTCCACCTTGAGGCAGGACTCAGTGAATGTTAGCAGAAGGTGCAGCCGAGATGAAGATGCCTATCAGCATCCAGTCAGCCACAACTACCTAAAACATGGATTGACACCTCCCAGTGTCCCCTTCTGCTCATCTTCTTAGCATACTAGGAGGCATGTGTGCACATGATGCATGTGTTTGGACAAATTTACTGAAGAGAAATTAAATATATATCAAATAAACATCAATTTGACACGGCAGCTCCCACGGATGATACAAGTCAAGCATGACACAGCCTGACAGAAATAGTCCTTCAGGAGCAGGAATTATCCAAGCTTCTCTCTGAGTAGTGCACACAAACAAATTTCAGACCATTAATTTTTTCATATTCTCTGTAAATGAGGAGTAAAAAGATAATACATTTCAATGTTTCATTTCAATCACTATTCAAATATTCTGAGATAACAATTTTAATACACTGCTAAGCATTGCAAGTCAGTAATCTGCTCTTCAGGTATTAATGACGTTATTTATAGTTAAATGAGTTATTTTAAAAATTTAAGTGCTAAACATCAAGTTGCACGTTCTTCAGACTACTTCAGGAGTTTCATTTTTAATTGAAAGTGTAACAGTATTTAGAATTTTTCTAATAAGTCCAAATTATGTCAATTAGATTGGCAAGACCAGACAGACATAAAACCTGTGTCGCATTTAAATGGATTTTGATTAGGGCACTGAGATAGATTGGTTATGGCATGTATTACATATTTGCTTGAAGATGATCAGTAAGTGGAAACAGGATTTGCAGCAGGAAATCAAAGCTATACCTGTAGTATAAAATTATAATAGAATAATGAAAAAAAATACATCATCAATTGATTTCACTGCTCTAAAGAGGGCACGCAAGTAGTCAATTTGAGAAAATTGACTGGAATTAGGCATTTGTGCCGGTTTTAGCAGGAATAGAGTGAATTTTCTTCACAGTAGCTAGTACTGGGCTGTGTTTTGGATACATACTGAAAACACTGTGGGCAATACAGAGATGTTCCAGTCATTGCCGAGCAGTGCTGACTCTCAGCCAAAGCCTTTTCTACCAATCACACCACCCCAACAGCAAGGAGGCTGTGGGTGCACAAAACGCTGGGAGGTGACACATTTGGGACACCTGACCTCAGCAGACCAAAGGGACATTTCAATATGAAGCTGAGGAAAGAGGGATCAGGAGGACATTTGGAGTGATGGTACCTGTTTTCCCAGGTAATCACCACACATAATGGAGCCATGCTCTCCTGGAGACAGCCTGCTCATGGGAAGTAGGAAAGAAATTCCTTGTGCTCTGTCTGTGCACAGCTTTTGCATTCCCTATTAAACTGTCTTTATCTCAAGCCAAGAGTTTTCTTACTTTTACCCTTCCAATTCTCTTCTCCTCATGGCAGTGGTGGGGAGAGGGGAGAAGTGGAAGTGGCTGTGTGGTGCTTAGTTGTTCGTGAGGGTTAAACCACAAGACCATTCTGGAAAACAAAAAACAGAAAGAAAAATTACTGGGGATTAACAGAAGCACAACTCTGAAAATATGTTAAGAAAGTTATTTTTCAGGTAAGAAATTTTCTCCTATTTACATAAATGGGAATTGATTCACCATTAAGACTTAAGAAAACAATCCTATCCTTGGGATTTGGATATTGCTCATTCTCTTTTTTCCTCTCAAGTGTATAGAAACTCATTGTAACCCTACAAGCACTGACAAGAGCTCTCTAAGACTGTAAGTATTGCAAAACAATTTACCTAATTTATAAATTAATTAAATCTATTAACCATTGAAGACAATGAGGAGCTTAATCTAAAAAGCCATTTTGCTAGTTCCAAGATGACAGGAATGTTAGAGACCTTACTTGGATAAAGAGGAGATAGTCTATGACCTTTTTTTTTTCTTAAGTGAAGAGTAATATACAAACTACATTTCAAATTTATTAATAATTTCTAGCCCAAACTATGACTCTTCACAAAAAATACAGGGCAAGCCTGCTACTTTCTTTGCCAAATTGCTTTATTTCTAACTTTATTAAGGGAAACACAATGTTATCTTGATGTGAAAACACAGCACAAAAATAAGCATTAGTTTGATTTTAAAATTCAGTCAGCATCTATAATTTGCAATGCAATCTCTTTTATGGCTTATTAAAATAAGTGTTATTGAAACATAATTTTAATTCTATACAGCTGAACAGACTCATATATATTTATGACTGCAACAGATGTTTCTATGGGCTCATTTAGATCACTTTTCCTTGCATTCTCCTCAGCTGATGAGGTGCCTTTCTATGTTACAAGGAATTCCTTTTACATCACAGTGGTACAGCTGGTTAAAAACACCATCTGCACTCATAAATGCCTGGATTGTATTTAGCCACAACACACAGAACTTGAGAATGCCTACTGAAAGCTGGAGATGAATTTTTACGTTATACTGGATGGCATTTGCACACATTCAATTCTTAAGTCCTTAAATACTGTTTATGTTTTCAAAATAACTCAAATTAGGATTTTAGCAGCATTTGTTCAGTGGTGGCCACTTGGACCAACACAAGATCAAACTGTGATTTTATTTTTTTTTTCTAATCAGTGTAGCTTGCTTTTGTAAAGCGTACATCATAAGCAACAGGAAAAACTTTACTCATTTCAAACCAATTCTTTAAAACCATTATTTTCAAAACCAGTTACCTTGATAAATTCCATTTATAAGAGTCAGTAATTCATACACAGTTCATAACATTATTTAACACCTCAGTGCAGTGAATCCCAAACACACACACTGGGCTCCCACTGCCTGGTAAACAGCATTCACAGCTTATTTCTAGAAATAGGTTTTAGGAGTTCTGATCTTCACAGGGCTCATTTCAATTTGCTGTTAAACATGCAACTACCTTTATATACAATATAAGTGTAGCCTCTTATCCAAAAGAAACTACAATCTTTTTTAACCTGCCCTCTTCACACACAGGACTCACTTCTAACTACTTTAGTTCCTCTAACTAAATCAGAGCAAATTATACATTTCTGCTCCTTGACTGCATGAGTCCAAGCATTTGTTTTCTCATAGCTTTTTCCCCCAGCTCAAACTAACTTACATTGGAAGAATTATAGCCAGTAAAATTACATCATTTAAATAACGGGGAAGAAAGAGTGTATATAAGCAGTTGCACTGAAACATTACAGAAAATTTAAAATATGTTCAGATGTATTTTTAATTGATCTGATATTGATTTGTTATGGATTAAGAGACAGAAGTTCAATCCATAGCCTGAAAACATTTTCACTCAATTTTAAGGAAGAAACAACTCACATAAGAAAGCTGTTCATATATAATTTTACTATTCTGCAAAGAGGTTGTTCAAGTAGTTGCTCTCTAGTGACCTCCACCCTTTTCAATATCAAAAATCAGCCACAAGAAGAGTAAATAAAGTGAGATTCTGAGAAGTTTGCTGCAGAACATACAGTTTTCTAACAATTTGTAAAGATCACTCATGTCACAAGATATTACCATGTTTTCAAACATTACTGTGTTCCCAATTTTTTTTTTGCAAATATTACATCTGTTCTGCAGCTTCTGCATACACAAAAAGCACAAAACTTTTAACGTAATAATTAAGAGAAAAAAAATTAAATTCGCTGTTTCTTCTATTCAGATGTAACACTGAATTCTTTCAAAGTTATTATGTGGACTCCCAGGTCTGTATTTTATAGATTTAATTCACCAGAGTTGTTAGAATTCCCAGCAAGTGCCAAACTTTACTTGTATAAACTAAGAAGAATTCTTAAAACACAACACATGGATGATTTGATGATTCACCTCTGCAACAACAGTCACTCTGAAGAAAACACATGCCTGGAACTTACGGCTTCTAGAAGCCCTATTACGCCTATGGGAGAAAATAATATAATTGCCACAGAGAAATGCAACTTTAGGAGGATCTAAGTACCCTCACTTTTTTGGGGGTTTCTTGGTGGGTTTTTTTGTTTATTTTTTGGGGTTTTTTTTAATTTGTTTGGGCTTTCTTTGTTGTTGTTTTTGTTTTATGTGTGATTAGGTTAACTTTGTTTGTAATATTCAACTGTACTGAAGCTGCAAACTTCAAGGTTATTGTTGAAGAAAGGTCAGTTTCACCTCACTGAAATAAATAGGAGTACTAGTTTGTCAGCTTAAAAGGACAGTATTTTCCAACCTGTTCCACTGTTGAGAGACTTTATAAACAAAAAACATTGTTTGTAGAAGCAGAGGGAATAAATTTTCATCAATAAGGCATTTTCTTTCTGTTGTTCGGAAATTATTAGCAGCTCTATTAACATTCTTTTGCTTCACATCTGTTCAATAGCAGACTTGAATTTGGAAATCTCTATAGAAAGAGAGAGAAATTTATTTTAATAATTTAAAAAAATA
>VXBU01005185.1:68892-212010 GCA_013400315.1 Bombycilla garrulus
TTGAAATAGCAAACCTAGATATAAAAAAAAAAAAAAATCAGAAAATTAGTTATTTTGAAAATAACTATCATAATACAAGAAGATTTTGCTCTAATATTCTGCATTTAAAACAGTATTAAAATATTAATACTAAAAACACAAGACTAAAGGAAGAATAATTATTTAATAATATTGAATAACATTTTAATACTTATCATGTACCTTGGGATTTTAGTCAAAGCTTCTGTGAGAGAACAACAAGCCTGGAAAAGAATGTGTACATCCTTTGTGAATTACTAGAGCCCCAGCAAATTACTGTGGATATCCAGGCAACCATTCACCTGCTGCTATCAAATGAGAAAAGAACAGTTACCTTGGCAACTGCTGTATCTCATATTACACTGGGTTACTTCAAGACAAAAACATCTTGGGTCTTAGAGAATTTTGGGACCATGTGGGTTTTGCATTTTCAATGGCAATGTCCTCAGGGACACCAAAACAGACTTATAAAGCTATCCCGAGTCTCAATTAGATGGAAAAGAAATGCGTTTTCATGATATGAAATGCGATGACAACTAGGTATAGTCTACACCTTAGCTCATATATGGACCACAAAATTATAGAGAAGATTTTGTTTCCCTTCAATTTACAGAGGGAGAAACTATTCATCAGATTCCTCAGGAGATTCATGTTACAACACACATTTTATAGAACAGAATATAGGCACGTGCTATGTATTTTGCAGTTCCCTTACAATTGTACAGATTCGTGTGAAATGCACAGGACACTGTGGCATCTCTTAGTGACTGCAGTACCCATGCACATCAGATGTGAGCTAGAACTGCTGAGATTTTAAAGAGTATCACAAAGCATATTTGTTTTATTGCTAAATTATGCATGAATTCTTCTGAAGAAGAACAACAGAGTTTATATATAATCTGACATAAAATTAAGAAACCAAGAAGCTTATTTTAAAATGGTTTTAAAAGGTCACAGTTATTATGAAAAAACAATTTAACATTTTTGGTATGAGAATCCTCTGTGCTTTCGTGTATACTACTCCTTACATTACAAGACTGGCATCTAGAACCTAATTAAAATTTCAATTCAAGACATGGACAGAATTTTTTAAAAGCAATATAATAACAGTTCCTAAAAAATATGGAGAAGGGTATCTGCTTCTATTTCCCCACAAACAAATGTACTTATAAACCAACTTTTTTTCAAAATAGAAAGGGGAAAATACATTTTTTAAGGCCAGTACAGGGTATTTGAAGAAAAATTGTTAAGGCGATGAAGAGGTGTTATATCAAGAATTATAATACATGATACTAAATCATCTAGCTAAACTCTTGAGTAACCATTATTCCACTTAATCAATTATTTGCCATTCATTGATGACAAATAATATAGCTTTTTTACCTGTAACCTGTCAATATTTTCAACCACGTCATTATCAGATGAACTTGATTTCAAATACTCTATTTAAATGAAAAAAACCCTGTGCACATGAAAGCCTTTCTGTAATAGTGGCTGTAGATCTATTCATTTGACAGGTTACAAAGGTGCTTTTTAAGTTCTTTCATCCTAATGTTTTCCTAAGTAATGAGAATCTCAGCTTGAAACTATTTAACTTCATCCTAAGGAAAAAAACAGAGCAAAATCCCTCAACTCCCACAACCATTTCATCACATGAATGTAGCAAAAACTATAGTCAGATTCAGTCAGTGGCTGAATCTGAATGATTTTGTTCCATTTTCAATGTTTTCCTGAATGTGTATACATTTTAGATCTAGAGACCCTAATTACTGTTTTCCTTTTACACAGTAAAGCATAGTCTAATAATCGCACATACTCTGGCTTCTCTCAGCTTCCTAACTGACCACTGCACATCCTTTTTATCTGATCACCACATAGGACCTTTAAAAAAAAAACAGTCATAGGCAAACTCTTCCAAGAAACTGTTACAAGTCAGTATCTTTTAGGATCTTGCCTAAATGTCAGAAATTCTGGGGTTTTTTGATTGCTACTGATTTGAAATAAGAATGTAGTTCTCATACATCCCAGATTACAGACCTACTTGTTGGATATTTCTAAGTAAACCTTCCTTCCTTCCACATCTAGACATGTTCTACTTCATATAAATAGTTTAGTTCAAAAAACTGTGCTGTCATGCAGGGGGGGAAAAAAACCCTCATTTTATTACGTTTGCTATGGTTTATTAGTGTTTCTTTTCTCCTGTCCTTTTAGTCTATGGATAAGGTACCAAAGAAATTTTTGTTTCACACAATTCACTGAATATGGAGGTACTTTTCAGTATTATAACATACTACTTTAGTTCTTACTATTACACTGCTTTTTTTCTTCTGTTGCTGCTAGACAAGCCCCTGAAAACAGCAGCCACTCTCTGTTTTACAGTACTGCCACCCAGCAATGTGGTAAGAGACAGGGGAACATGAACATCCCCTGTCCAAGCTGGTGAGACAGAATCCAAGACTCTATAGTGTGAACAGAAATTCCTTTCAGTTTTTCTTTACAGTGGTATTTGCTGTCTTACAGTCTTGTTTTTTGCTGTGGTTAGAGAGTCTAGTTCTTTTTTACTGTCCTATCAATCCTTGCTACAACCTTGGTGTTCTGGCAGCTACTGCAGGAGGCCACACCAAAGGAAGGTGAGGTCAAAAAGCAGCTTTTTAAGCAGTAATTCTTCATATGGCAAACTAAGAGAATCAAGGGGGGGAGGGCCTTAGCACTGCTTGCAACAGAAGAGCTATACTTGAGTATTAACAAGAAATTAATTTCATACTACTACTACTACTTACTAGGAGCATATTAAAGTTTGTATTAATGCTTTTACTCAAAACTGGATATTATCTGTATTTCACTGATTTCTAGTTGTCCAACCCTCCTAATTTCATAAGTGCACTTCTAGTGTGCAGACAGAACTTCAGAAAAAGGGAATCACCTTCACAGAGGATTAAAAATTAGAAATGTGAGTTAACATTGGTACATTTTTTTCTTGCTATACATTTAGATCAAAGAGAACTTTACAGGCAGGTTAAGTCCAGCACACAGCAATGAAGCACCTGTCTCATCACAGCTCCATCTCTGGACTAAGAGGAAAGAGAACCTGCATACCCGATATTTCAGTCTGAGACTTTACTAATCCAGACTTCATCCGATGGTTGTATTCTCTGATGCTCCGTTTCACACAATCATTGATGCCAGAGGATTCAATATCAAACCTAAAGTCATTATAAACAAATTATACCAAAAAAATTCAATTTTTACCTGATGAGAGTAAGAAAAGAGCTGACAACAGGAGCCATCCAGTCTGATGTGTCTCAATCTCAGAAAATGCATTAAATAATCAGAAATCCACCCTTAAATTCGCTGCTACACTAACTTAATCAGTGAAGGATACAGATACCTCTGGTACTGACAAGACCTAAGAAGACTGATAATCTAAGACTGCAGAATTAAAAATTAAAAAATTCATGAAATTAATTAATAAAAATGAATGTGTTAAAAGCTGAAAGAACATGGAAAAGAGTACATAGAATGATAAGCAGCATTGAAAAAAGAAAAGTTTAAGCTTTTGTTACCACAGCATAAAACAAGGGCAGCACGATATTACTTGTGCAATTATATGTTCCCAAATATTTTAAAGAAGTTGTAAAATAATCTTAGCAAACAACAAAACATATAGTACCTGTATATTGTAATTCCTGATCAACTGGAAAATATTATTTTTAATAGTTTGGTTTTGGTTTAAAGAAAAATCTAGTAACCACTAATTTTGGAAAATATTACTTGGTTAATTGAAAGTCATTCAACTTTGTCTTACTTATTTCATGCTGCACGTTTCCCACTCATCCTTCTCTAGTTTTATTATAAATCTAATATCAAAGTGGTCATTCTAACAATTTGTGTATTTTATAATTCTGATAGACCCCATTTCAGAGCTTGCATAACCAAAAGCCTAGGATTAACTTTTGCTGTGGAGTTACATTGTCACTTCCAAATCCTTTAGCTCTGACACTCTGAAAGTCACATCAAAATATCACAAGTCAAAGGCTTCAAAATAACTTTTACAGTTACAAATAACCCTGCTTATTACACACAAAGTGCTTATTAAAGGCAAAGTGTTACCACATTCAGGTGTTCCTATTTTTCTTTCCATGCCTGACCTCCTAAATTAATCACAATCCTTACAAGTTCCACATAAACAATATTTGTTATTGGTCACCTCCAATAAAGTGTCAAATGTATGCCCTTTTTTATGTATTTCCTTTGATAGTTTTTTGTGTGATCTTTAAAAAGCACTGACCTATCAAGAAAGTGTCTCAGTCTTGGTGGCAGCAGTACTGCTAATCTGTCAACATAAATAATGCAGCTCTTTGTCCTTATAAAACAAAATTGCTGTTTCTGGATAAACCTATCCATTAGAACAGATTTGAACTTCAATCAGTTTTACAGCTTTCTCCAATTTCTTTGTGTCTTGCACAGATAACTGTGCAGCCAGTCTCTGACTCACACTTTAATTAAAAATATACCTCTTAGCTGAAGAAAAGTATACTTCTAAACATAAAGCAAAGTCAGAAATATTTTTTATTTGATTACACTAAGTTCATTATTTTCAAGATATTTGGAGCTTTACAAAAATACCGTTTTTCAGATTCCATACTTATCTAATTTATGTCCTGAAAAGATAAGGTAATTGGGGTGGCTACTCTTTCAGTATTGTTGGACTTCTAGTCAGTAAAGCCATATTTTTGTTTTCCTCATCAAAAAGAATATAATAGATTTGCTTTAAAATTGTTCAGTGGTAATAATTATTTTTGCAAAGAAAAAAAGTTCAGAACTTCACAAAGCAGACACTATGAAAGTTACGTAGAGTTAATCAAAAGCAAACCTTTCAAAGAGACCGATGCAGCTTAAGATCTGAATTTGGAAAGAACTAAAGGTATCTGCCTCCCATTGCTTTATACAGTCAGAGAACTATCTCCTCTATGTTAATACTTTTAATACTTGATAAGGTAGACTTAAAAACACTCTTCACTGACCTGTCCCACAGGCTCTTCCAAACCTCTGTACTTCTACACCATATATTCTGCATGACATCATATGACAAACCTCAAGGGCATCTCAGCAAGAGCCAACCTGGAGAATATTATTTTAGGAAGAAATCGAGAGAGTTATGTCTCTCCTGCTGAGATTGTTCAAAATATGACAAATATTTCCTGCAAGCGTTAATTGGTTTCTTCTAGTACTCCACACTTAAAGTCACAATTCTTTTCGGTAACCTGCAATCCTTTCTCCAACAGCCAGTTTTGACATCACAAAGGTGTAACTGTTTAGTGAATACAGGAGTCTATTTGAGCTCCTGTATTTCTATGCTCACGTTAATGTTTCTGGTAAGTACAAAAATAAATAGTCAGAAAGCCACTTCCTACGCCACTCCACCCTAAGGCAGCTCCACCCATGATCTTTGACTTTTGGGCTTCCAGTTGGAGAGGGAGGGCAGAAGTGAGCAGTGGCATGGTTTTGGCAAGACTATTAAATTGAAGAATACCATTCCCAAACAACAATTTAATGTTTTATTTCTTAAGCAAGAAAAAGCATAATGTAGAATATGGCAAATACCGTGAAATATTAAAAGTTGACAAGTCATGGAAAAAAACCCCCAAAACATTCAACCGGCAACGAGGGTCTTTTTTCCCTTCAACACCCATCTTGTGCAGCACCAGGGTCATCTGACCAATGTAAGAAACATGAAGTTTTGCTTTGTTTCCACTACAACTATTGTTTATAGATACAGGATATTTGACAGACAGAGCATGGCTCTTACAGGTGCATACTTACTTGGGATTTTATCAAAATCTAAGCAGATTTCATCCTCAATTGTGCTGGAATAGTCACCTTATGCTCCAAACAAAACCAGCAGCATTACAATTACCTTGTAGGAATTACTTTTGCCAACAATAAACCAAAAAGCAAGCTGTTCATATCAAATCCATCCATTATGCCCTGGAAAAATTTGTTTGAGTTGTTACACTGGGTTCTGTGTAATAAAGGTCATTACCACAACTCTGCATCTCAGATATTCCAACCAGAAATTCAAAAAATGATAGTGAGCAGTATTAAAATCTGTCATTTAGAGAATCATGTCTCAAAATAGATTGCAGGGCTTGGATTATGCCCGATAGTTCTAGCAGCTTTAAGAAACTGATTTATATTTCACCATCATTTTCACTGCACAGGAACTGAAAATGAACTGAAAATGAACATTATGTCCTGTTCTCCATCTTGGCTCATGGAGGAATTTTTGCTGATGAGGATGTTGAACCCAAACCATTGCTTTGATTGCTTTTGATTGATTTAATGCTAGAAGGAAGAGCATCCCTACTAAATTATTCCTCCTTGCCCCATAATTTTCAGGTGTCCACTTGATTTCCAACCTGTTCCCTCGTATCACAATTTGGTTGAAGCAAAATACAATGTTAGTTATTTTCTGTGTATTTTTCACAACACATGGGTTTGCAGAACACAGCTGAAACAAGGGGGTTGCAAGAGCACCAAACATACTGCTTTTCCTCCATTTACCGTCTCCTTAAACATTTTTGCATTGTCTTAAATTAAGGTTTGATGTAGAAAGAACACCAAGATGTTGATGTCTGGACAGGGCACATCACTGCATGCCTAGGCAGCTCTTAGAGAATTCTATGAGGTATACTGAATCCAGAGACTCCAGTATCACCAAATCACAATTCCAATAACCACACTGCTTGTCAATTTCTTCTTCTGAAGACTTCCACTGTCATTTTTTCACTGTTCATATTCTTATGTGAAAGCCTTAAACATATACCCTCCTTAAGCCTTGGATCTGCTGCAGTAAGCTGTATACCCTGCACACCACATTAGTTACTCAGCAACACAAAGAGGAGAATACAAATTCTGAAAAGAAACTGTTGTTGTGACAACTTACTCAAAGTCTTTGAGGCCCAGCAGAGAAACTATTAAAGCCAGCTTTGTTACATATTGCATGCTGCACAATCCAATACACTCAAACCCTTCCTATAAATCTGCCAGTCAGGCATACCCACCTCATTCATCACAGTTGTCACCACAGCTCATAGTTCTTGGGGGATACTCTTCTGCCCCTTTAATGAAAAACACACATTGGGCTAGGTTTGAACCACTTTGTCTATAAATCTCCCTTTCCACTGACTACTGTTACCCTAAATCCATTTTTCATATTACCCGATTAAGAGAGGTAAAACTCTACAAAGCATACAATTGTCACCTCTCTAAAGAAAACCACAGGTGTATCCATGATGTGCAAAGCTGAAGAACCCAGCCTACATCCATGGATGGTGCACCAGGTGCCAAAGCTTCTGTGCACAAAAAAATGTAAACTCTTTCAAAATTGAAATAATGCTGTTTTCTCAATTTATGTGAAGTTAAATTTGAAATTTAGTGAAATGTAAGAACTAAGAGGATCAGCAGTACACACACACAAAAAAAAGTAACAGCAAATAAATTAATTCAAGTGCATTTGATTTCAAAGCAGAAAAAAATTCACAAAAATACACACCTTAGAGAAGCATCTTTCTTTAGAACTCTGCAAGTCTATTTTTTGTTTATATTGATTCTTCTTGGATAGAACAGGGTTGAACGGCATATTTGCAACCTTTTCTACGATACAGCTCTATTTGCTTAAGTGCCATAATCCATCTGCAGTCTAAGTATTTAACTGTAAGTGGATGGTATTTACTCACTTAGTACATTTTTTCTGACATTTATATTACCTCAGAGGACAACACTGCCTTTGGAAATTCTATTTCAGATTGAGCTAATTGAACTTTTGAAGGCATGGTAATCATGTCATGAAGCAGCAGCATGGGTTATGACTTTGAAGAGGTGACGTATCATAGAAATTGATTTTTTTCAGCCTCAGTGAAAAGGAATCAAGTTACATAAGAAAATAAATTATCTTTAAGTGAACCAGACTGCTAGAGATATAACCTCTAAATGCCCCACTCCCACAATGTATGTACACACACAGACTTTGCAGATGGCTTGTCTTTATGAGAAGAACTAAAGCTATTCTAAATATAGGCTTACTGCTTTTATTGAGTATCTCAGGCTAACAGTCAGAGTATCTGAAGAACTAAATATATTACAATGTATGAATTATACACCCACAGTAAATAACTCTGAGGTAGTCATTAGCCCTAGACACTTTCTGCTGAAAAAAAGAAAACTGTGGAATTTAAACCAAATTACTTGTAGTTGAAGTTTCTTATTTAGAGATCATTAACCTAAATCTAGATCATGTGAAGTAGTGAAAAAAAAAACTAAATTCAGTTTTCTACCTAAAAGGAATTGGTATTCTCAAAGGGGAATGAAGATGCAACAATTCTGCTTCTTCTACAGATAATACTATATCTATTCTATAGATAATACAAGGTGTGTCCCAACTGTCTCTAAAAAAATCCACAGTACACACAGAAAAGCAAGTTGTTTTGCTGCATAACACTATTAATATGAATTTTCTAAAGAGGTTCACACAGTAAGAAAAAGTTGAAAATAACTGGTCTAGAGTAACAGTTGTCTACTGGATTTTCATAAGAGATTTTGGCAGGCAGGAAGAACATTAGTCACTGGAGCAGCCCAAAACATCTCAACCTTGTGGAGAGGGAACATGGGCAGGGGAAGATGGTTAAAAAAAAATTGAAAGGACACTTGTTCTGATTTTGTTCTTTCAATAAAATATCTTTCTATTCTAAATTGACTTTGTCTTGAAGAATGAGTTGAAGAACAGGCCTCTTCAGAATTTCCAAATCCCTTCAAAGAGTTTTGCTTGCTTTTCTTCTGCTCTAACAATAATTTGGTTGTTCATAGCATAATGGAACAACTTCAGAAAAGAATGGCAAGTGCCTACAAACAAATTAGCAAAAGCCTCGAGCTCTGACATTCACGTCTATGGAAAAAGTAGGGTAAAATCCCTCACACTTTGAAAGACAGCAGATCTCAGACTACCACACCTTTGCAAAATGGAGTTACAACACTGAGGTGAAGGAATTCAAGCACATGCTTGTGGTGTATCAAAGAAGAGGCTTATTGAATGCAGCCTGTCTCAGTAAGCTCTTGAAGGACATTTTCAGGAAGATCTGGAGCAGACTTGAGCACAAAACATGTGCCAGGTCATCAAACAGTGATAAAATGGAGCAAACTTTCTGTAAATGCCTAGATGCCCAGAAAACTGAAGGCAAGCTAGGCAGAGCAATGTCAGCAAATAATTCCATTTAGGCACCCCATTCCACAACGGAGACCCAAGGGTTTTTGAGGCTCTGGATTTAAGAAAATATGTTATTTCACTGTATACTAACAAATATTAAACTTTCAATGGCATGCAGCAGTAATACATTAAATCACGTGGTCCAACTTTACTACAAGAAAAGATTGCTTTGAAAGTATTTGAGTTCAAATACACAAATGTCCACTGGGACTAAGTCCTGGTTCCTTACATTTCAGGGAGAACTAACCAAAGCACAAATAAATATAAATTAAAATTCTCATTTTATGGCTCAGCTAGGTATATGAATCCATCTTTTACATTTTTCTAGAAAGCCAAGCATCACCAGAAGTAAATGATGTGTTTTCATCACAGATGAAAAAAATCTGTGCAAAACAAATATGAAACTTATATCAGAAACAACCTAGGGGAAAATAGACAGAAAATCTGAAATCAATTACTACATAAACAATGAAAAGAAACTAAAATTTACCACAGTTTGAGAAGAAAAATTTACATTATATCCTGTTTGCCAGTACATAAACCAATGCTTAATTATTTCTAGTAATTCACAATTATATAACAAGTATGACCTTTTTTCGAAACAAATATTTAAGATGGCTAAAATATGAAAAATCAATATGCTTTCACCACAAAGGGTCATCACTCAGCAATTAACAGATGTCTGGGAAGATATACTTGCAAGTCTAAATACAGGCTATTTCCTAGAATTTCACTGAAGCATAAGCTAAGAAAGCAACACTATATCAAAGGGCAGGCAATGAACCACACAAAAGCTACCTCTATATTAAATAAATAGACAACACAATTTATACTTATATATTTTCCTTTCTTTATCTTGAATACCAGAGATCTATTTTAACAAAATTGCAGGAAATTTACTTTAATACCATATATAAATGTCCATTCATTTACTAGAAACATTAGTGAGATAAAAAAAAAATCCAAAATCATTCTCTATTATTTTATAGCTTAGTCCCTCACAGCGAACTCGTCAGGCTTCCACAACAGAAACATAACCTTAAAAATACAATGAGAAACAGACATGAAAAACTCAGACTATGAGTGAATTTCCACCACCAGAATGTTATTGTCAAGAACTTTACGTGAAGAGTGGTATTAAAAGAGGAGTTGACAAACCCAAATATTTTCAAACCATTAAATAAAACTCCTCCCAAGAACGTGCAACATTTCACCTGGTCAGCTAAAAGTCAGTGTCCTGAAATTTGAATTCATAGAAAGGAAAAAAAGAAATTAGGAAAATAAAAACAGGGAACTGGGGATAAGCAGAGGTCACATTTGTGACTAAAGAAATCCTATCTTTAAAATCTTACAATTTCTTAAGCCTTTTTTGTAGGTAGAAATAAAGTTCTGTGTTCTTGCAAAGCATATTTTCTTTCTAATATTTTTGGTTACTCTTGCTTTTATATTTTAATGGAACTTTTAAAAGACAATTAGAGCCTACCGCATTCTCGGCACAGGCACTACACAAATATTTGAGTTGAAAATTATTTTCTCCTAGACAAAATCCAAAAAAGGGATTGGATACAAAAGGACAGACAAGCTCCTTATTGGTTCTGCTGTAAATACTCTCAATTTCTGCTGCTGTTCTCATAATGGACTGCACTACTCTGAGGGAAATGTTTATTGGAGGTTTTGGGAAAAGAAAAATTAAACTTTTGGTAAATTTACAAAATAAAATCCTCTCTAAGCCTCTAGTGCAAGTAGAATAAGTATCTTTTTTTTCTATTAAAGTAAACTTTTGGAAAGCTCTCTTTACAAAAAGAGAAATGAGATCATCTTGTCAACAGCAGAGCCTTTAGCAGAACAAGTTTTCACAGAAAACTAATAAAAGTGAAAAACTGCAATGCCATCATTTAAATCGGGCTGCTGTACGCAATGATTCGGATATTTTCTTTTTTTAAATCTACAATCAATACTATTCTATTTTAAGTGGACATAAAAAAGTATGCATGCTAGTTTTGCACAACATAATCCTCATGGACAGATCACATAAGATGTCTGCAAAGGATGAAGGTGGAAAAGAGCGACTTAATAAGCTCAGAGTCTGGAAGAAAAGGCGATGGAACTTTGGTTTTCTCCTTCCTAATGATAGAGAAGGCTTAGTCAGTTTTCTGGAGCAACTCCTGCTGAGCAGCTCAATCCTTTTCTGGGTAGAAAAACCACCATCCCTTTTCCTTTTAATATTCTAACTAGTCTCCATCGTGAACTCTTGTAAACTGCATGGAGAGAATTTAGACAAACAATTACTCAGCAATTTTTAGTTCAGAGCCAATTGTTTGGGTCTAGAACATACATGTTTCCTTATCTTTAAAAATTTGACTTGTTTTACTGAAAAATAAAAAAAGAATTTCCAATAGACTTAAGATGTTCATATTCCTCCAGTGGAACTCTAGCTGGCTGCCTCATATTTATAAGCCTCTTCTAAAACATACCATCAGGAAGCATCTGTAAGAGTCCCAAGGGAAGACCCTGGTGAACAACAATGAGATTATCTGACTGCTGGTATCGGTGTCTAAGAATAGGAGAATGAAATACTTATGTTGATTTTTCAATATTTACTGAGGAAAAGAGTCATAAATGGAAGATTTCATTTTAACAGTTTAAATAAATGAAATTTAAAATCTTATTAGATTCCTCATATTTTTAAAATACATCTCTTATTTAGATGAAATTTTGATAGGTGTTAGCAGAAAAGGTATTGCTTTAATTAAGAAAAAAAACAAACAAACCAGAACATAAGTGAAACTAACTGACATTTAAGAACATAAAAAATTCTATTGTGGCATTCTATGTTGCATGCAGCTAAAGTTTTTCTCAAACTCTGCCACTCTAATAGCTTCCTGGAGTGAGAAATTTCAGAATTTCTACATTCTGCATGAAAAAGTATTTTTTATACTGAGCTCCTAGTGTTTTCAAGAGCTGACTCTTAATTCCAGAACTGTGGAATTTTGTGAGCAACATTTCTGCTTGTCATCACTTTCCTCCTAAGCTATTATTTTTATTAATTTTTAGACCTTGACCATAAATATTTTTAAGCCTTTTCCTACCAAAATGGAGTCGCCCTTATATGGGTTAGTATTCCACCTCTCCCAAATATTTCAAGATGAAATAGCTTCATCACACTTCTTTTTTTATCCCCAGCACTTGAAAACCTCATGAATTTGTGAAACAATTTTTGAAACACCATCAGCTTCTGTTTTAAGCAATAAAACTGGGGGATTGTTAAACTCTTGTCACTTAATTATGTTGTGAGCTTTATCACTCCAGCCATGTTACAAAATCTGCCAGTAAAAGAGACATACCATATGAAATTACATTCTGCATGTGCCTAATGAGCAAAGGGGATTCTTTTCCCTCTACACAGAGAAGAAAATGTATTTTTTTCTGACAGGTGCTCTAGTGAAAGGTATCATATATTATTAAATTTCAAGTTTAAAATGTAGTTGAACTTGCTTTTAAAATAAGTGTGACTCACTTTGATATTCACTCAAATCACCAGAGACCACTTCGTCCTTGAAGTAAAATACAGAAGTGCTTACAACCTTGTTATGCACTCTGGTTCTGTATGAATCATGAATGCAACATCTACAAAATTAGGTATTTCAATTACTTTAGGGGAATATATCAGTTAGATGATAGAGGACAATCTTCTTTACATAGTCTTTAAACAGACTTTTAGATACCACATATGTTCATCTAAAGGAGTTTAAACAGGTCTTTCCATTCATTCCATACCATAAAAGTAACTGTCTCCCCTCAGAATGAATTTTAGTATGAGCTAAATTATGTAAGAACAAGTATTGAACAAGAGCAGCACTAACAGCCTGCCTATTCAGCATGCAGAATATGAATTTACAGCCCATTCAGCATAACAATGAAGGACTGATACATCTTCCTAAAAGAATAAAGGTTGCCAAACATTCTCATAAACTGTCCTCAAGACCTGCATTTTTTCTTAGAGTTTGTAAACAAAGAAAGCCTAAATCCGCCAAGTAAGGCTGAAAAGGGGCTGCCAAAGCAAGAGGTGGGCTGCAGAAATTTCTTTTTTATAGGTCTAGGATTAAGGCTCAGATGAAGGCATAGAATTAAGGCTGAGAAAACCACACACCCTAGAGCTGCAGTATGAGTAGGGCTAAAAGGCCTGCCAAAAAGGAAGGCTGACAAAAGAAATTTCCCCTGAAACCTTTCTCGGTGAGTGGTGGCTGTTGGTCCAGGGCAAAGCCTTATCTGACCATCTGGTTAGGGCTGGCAGGGGGAGGTTGCCAAAGAGAGCCCAGAGCTACAGTATGCATAGGGCTGGAAAAAGTCTGCCAAAGGGGATTGCCAAAGGAAACCTCCCCGATAGCTCCTTCCTCTGGGCAATGTCTGTCGGTCCCAGGTTAAAGTTCCACTAAGGGCACCGAGTATGAGACAGGTAAGGCCCGAGATCTACAATCAGTACTTATGCCACTAGTTCAGGCCAAACTTACGTTGCTCATTTTCCAATAAGCTGTACAGTCATATACCCTTCTGAAAGAGAATGATCATACCATCATAAAGCGGCTCTATAACCCATGGCACTAATCTCAGTTCTGGCAGAATTCACAAGATTTTCCTGTTGTTTCCTTGACTCTGCAGTGCTATCTCGGTTTTGATAAAAGACCCTTCCTCATGAAAATACTAAGTCCATTCACAGTCACATAGATGAGGGAGAATTAACCTTCCAACCACTCTCCCCTTTGTAACCTCATTGTTCTCAATCCTATAGATTGTTTTTTTTTATTCCTAGAGATTCTTATTTGGCCATATCCTAAGAGCAGAAGGAAAAAGAACCCTCCAAAGAATCTCAATCAGCTGCCAATTATATATATATATACATAAATATCCAAAAGACCCAGATTCTTTTAAAAGAGGATTACCGTTCTATTTTTCTTTCCCTTACATCTCTATAGATCAGGAATAATTTCTATAGAATATGGAACCCAAATCAGGCCAAAAATAAAAGAAGCTACTATTATGTTCACATCAAGGCTAAAAGCAGAGGATAAATGAGATGAGGAAAGCAATGCCCTGCCAGCTGGAATTTTACCCAGCATGTACAGAGGGTAGCAACCTCTTACTTGTTCATTCTTGTACCTTTTACAAGCAATTAGATTTCAAAAAAGGAATTGTCATTAGACTCGCAATCAACATAAATTTCCTCTACAGAGATTTTGATGGATCAGCGCAGTCCAATGAAACCAGTAAGATCACTCATTTCCTGTAACATCTGGGCTGTCAATACATGAAAAAGCCCAGTAGTTCACATTTCTCATTTTCTAACAGACCTTCTATTAATTATTAAATATACTTCTGACATCTTTAAAAGCCTAAAGAAATGCTGCTTCTGGCGGAGCAGAATATTTACACTACATCTTCACAGACAGGCCTAGATTCTGGACTTGTAAATTTATTGAAATACATGGCTATCTGATAAGACCAATAGTTTTCCTACACCCGCCTGGCATAGCACACAGGCTTTTGTTTTAGATATTTATGTAGAATTCTGCACAATTTAGAATCTGTAGGAAAAAAACAGACGAGAAACATTTTTTCCATCAAACCCCTCTCCTTAAATTACAGAAACATAATAACTATACACATCATTCATGTTTACTCTGTCTTAGTTTGAGAGTTTATCAACCTTTTAAACATTTCTCATTTCTCCTGGCAGAAGGCTTTATTTTCATTAAAAGTTCTTTCAGCAATTCAGAAAGGATAAAATAACCCTGTACCCAGGGTTAATGGCAACCATAAAGGTTCTTCACCAGCGTGCTACTGAAAAATTACAGCAAATAATCTTCATGAAAATAACCTTGTTCATGATGTGATCTATTACATACTGCCCTTACTTCCACGATAAAAATCATATCAAAAGATTAAACTGAATCATGACCCAGAATAAGGTCACATTCTCACAGTAAATAACATAGAAAGAGGAAGTTACAGGGAAACACACAACAAAATTCTCATTAAAAGAACAGAACTCACTGATTTAATGAAGAAAGTACAAAAAGGTATTTTTTTAAATTTGATTTTTCAAACTGAATGACAGATTCAACTTTGTACAGTTTCGATTCCTCAGCAAAAATAAAGCAAAGAAATAAGCAACCTGTATTCATTATCTAACTGAACAGTCTTACTAATCAGAACAAAGTTTTCATTACAATCACGCCTGCTTACATTTCTGTAATTTTTATTATAAGCCCTTATTCACATGAGTTTAATTTTGGCTTTTAGTTAAGAAGGGTCTGATTTTGCATAGAGGGCTTGGATTCGGGTAGTTTAAACCATATCTGGATTAAATTTCTTCATTGTAAGATATATAAGCAGGCACCATGTCTCATATGCATCAAAGTCATCTATTTTTAAGGTGACCAGTCCATCCATTCATCTTGACAGAAGCCTTCCTTTTTACACTCATCCCTATTCCCATGACTTCTGCTCAAATTTGCCAGTTTTCTGCCTTTGAAAAAAAATGTTTTTTCTATGGGCTCTGTGCAGTTGTTTCTGTTATAGGAAGAGAAGGTTATCTTCCTAGAGCTAGTGATCCTGCACTAGAGATCTAGACTGGTGGAACAGCCATTTAGCTCTTCATTTACTAACAAAAGAACTTGAATATATTTACCTTACAGTTGGCACGGTAACAGGTGCTCTGAGTCCATCTCAACAAATCTGAAGAGCAGTGGCAAAACCAATTCAGATTAGCCTTGCTATTTTTTCAATTTCCCTCTCCCTGTTCCCTTGGAAAATGATTCATAATGAGAAAAACAGTATCTTGAGAAAAGACAGTGGTAGCATAGCAGAGGGAATAGACCTAAAAAAGTGACAGTGGTAATATCATTTAAGTATTTGGGGGGTTTTATTTTAAGAGAACACAGTTGCTTCTTTCATGAGAAAGAATAAAAGTCAGTGTAGGCATTTGTAGTCTTCAAAGCTACAGATGATTTCTGCTCCATAATCCAATGCACAAATATGTAAATTGCAGGGGTTTTTTAAATTCTGGTATCTCTTGCTAATAGCTGACTGACAGGACACTTTCTTCTATTTCTCTAACAATGTAACTGTAACCTTGGAATTGAGACACAAGTTGGCAAGCAACAGCACAGGGTGGGGGGAAATAGGTACTAAGATGACAGTCAGCTAGGACTATTCTTTCTGGTTCACTTCAGGTACCTTTGAAATGGAAAGAGTGATGTAATTCACAACTCAATTATTAAAAAGACCAGAATAAAATAATTATCTGGATCTGAGAACAATTTTATTTGACTTGAATTACCTTTTTACAGCTTATTTTTTAACAGCCTTTTTCTTCACGAGTTAAAATCAACCCTTGAGGCTGCTCAAATGTTTATCATTAATGATGGATCATTAGACATAGTTATAAGTTTAGTCCTAAAGAAGTTAAAGAACTTCAAATACAATTTTGTATCCATGTGACAGAGGATTATGCAAACTATAACCATCTTTTTCCTTGTTCAAATACATACATTGTACAGAAAACATGGAGGCTCTCTAATTTTCAACTTCTACTTCAATTTTTTTATACTAAAAAAAAAAGTAATTTCAATCACCATATAAGCCACTCATTCTTATTCTGTAAATCTTGAGGAGAGAACCAAACAAAACCAATTAATAAAAATAAGCATTGCTTGATGAACTTCTGACTACCTGCCCAAAGAGCTTGGTAACTGAAAACTCCTGTTACCTTTGTAACTTATCTGGCTTTGTCTGTGTTCACAAATATTTTTGGTTTTTTTTTTTTCCTGTATTAGCTATAAAATTCATTGCACTTTTGAAATGGTGAAATTAAAAACCGACTAAATATGTTAAAGCTGAAATTGGCAAGACACCTAAAAAAGTGAAGTGGAGTTACAGTTGTGAAAATGTGTTCTTAGGAATATCTCCACAGGCAGCATTTCAGTGTCTTGTGAGGTGTATTAGTCACAGCAATAGCACTGTCACCAGCCTGTAACACCTGTGTGCTTCAGTTATTTAATTTAACTGCACAATGAGCAAACTCCTCTGGCCAAAATGCGATGGGAGAAATCATTCTCAATCAAAATACAAAATCAAGATATAAATACTTCTCATTAAGCATTCACAACATGCGGTTTATACACTCTATTTTCTATGAAATACAAATTCTTTCTTAAACTGGAAGCATTTTTATTGGCGTAATAAAACTTAGCTCATTATCTCCTTGTTAATGAATGAAGGTTGACTCCAGGAGTCACTTCTTTATCACAGTTGGAAATATATCACTGTTATTTATCTATTTATCACTTTCTATTATCTATTTATCACTAGGCTAGAAATATTCATATTTTTGGTTAGCTGCTCTTTAATGCATCCAACAAATACAATTTACAGCTAGACTGGAAAAGAAACACTTAAAGAAAAGACTGCTTATGTAGAATTGATTTGATAGCTACAATAGATCTACTATATCTAAACTTTTTATGCCCCACCTTTTTTCAGATTTTATTTAGATTGATTTAACATTTATGGAATGTTTAAATCAAATGGAAAAGAAATATATTTATTAAAGACCTTGTGACTAATAATTTCTCTATTTGGGATTGCCTCAACATTTACTAGATCATTCCTTTACCTTCTCATTTCTGTCCACAGCTAACAGAATCCATCGCCAAATTGGTTTTCAAATCTGGTTTCATTAATTCTTTCCTCACACACATAAAAACAATATTAGATCTACCTATGGGCCATATACCTTTGACAGTCAGGCTGTAAAGTACATCTGTGTTCAACTCTGCAGTTTCTGTCCCAGTTGAGACATGAGACCTTAACAATCTGACTAGAAAACAGAATATGTCATTCCACTGGAGTTTGGGTCCAGTCATGTCATGTTGGCCCTATGCCATAAAACCATGAGGAATAGGAAGGAATGTGATATTAAAAATAGGATAGCGAATGTTTTGGACTGTTAAGCAACTCTAATATTTCCTCTAATAAAAACTTACTGAAAGCTGATTAAACTGAGATACTCATTGAAGTATCGCTACATTTATAGTCAACTGCTTCTTGCTTCACAGCAAAGAAGATTCATGCTTTTAGATAGGCTTATCAGTTGCATAACCATGAATTTCTCAAAATATCCATTATTTTTACTGCAGTACCAAGTAAAAGATTTTCACTGGCTCAGAGACAATTCAGAATGACAAGACACTGACGGAAATTTTAGAACTATAAAAAAAAAAATCAGTATTCACATTATGAATTTAAAAGAAAATCTGTAATTTTTTTTCTGTTTTCCCTTGTGCCTAAGACTTTATACAGCAGAAACAGAAATTAAATGCAAAGACATGGAGAAACTATGAATCTGAGATAAAGGGTACAAGGTCAATAGCACCCACCAGACCTTCAAAATGTTTCCATTTGTGTTTCCAATGTGCACCAAGGTTCCTCTGAAATTACTCGCCAGGATAATGGCTTAACAAATCTGTCACATTTCATGCGCTTGAGAAGTTATTTAGCCTTCATATTGCTTAGTACGTGCCAAGCTCAGTGATTGAGAAGAGCCAGCGTGGCTTTACTGAGGGTAAATCATTCCTGATCAGCCTGATGTTGTTTCTCTGTAACAGGCTGCCCAAAGAGGCTGTGCAGTTTCCAGCCTTGGAGGTTTTCAGGATCCAGCTGGATCAAGCCCTGAGCAGCCCAGGCTGACCTGAGCACTGACCCTGCTTGGAACAGTGGATTGGATTAAAAACCTCCTGAGATCCCTTCCAAAATGAATTACCCCACAATTCTGTTAAATCAATATTCAGTGGATCACTTGTATGTGTTTTCCACTACATGTGACAGTATACAAAATGACCTACAGGTGAATAGGAATAATCATCTGGGTGAATATAAATCAGGTATCAATACTACAAGGAATAATAGACACAAAACACAATTCAGAACATTTCACATTTTTTAGAATCTAGCACAACAAAGAATAAGAAAAACTAGAAAAGAGATGCCAAAGGGACATTTTTGAACTCCTGCCTTTCCACTTGCACTAATTTTTAATGAGTCACTATGAAAAATTAAAAAGGGTGTCTAAATTTTATATTCTACATTCTACTATTTAATTAAATGAATTTTCCCCTTTTTAATTAGAAAATAAAGGTTGATAGCTACTATAAAAGCTTGGTTTTGTCATCTAACCATATACCACTGTAATACACTAAATGCCTCATGGGAAGCACAAGACTATCCAACAAACTGAAACAATCACAAGTCAGCTTGGCCCTCCTTCCTGCACTCCATCCTCATCACATCATTATCCATACATCACTAAAGGATTCTCCAAGAGACAGCTGAACTTTTTTCTTAAATGAAGTCTATCAGGGGTAGCATGGAAGGTCTCATGTGTTGGGTCTTTTTGCAAAATACCTGACATAGGAGCTCAATATCATGCTTCAGAAGGGAATGCAGGATGTCCACGGGAGACTTCCTCTAGGAAAAGTCCATAAACTCAAAGCTGTTTGATGATAAAATGACTTTTTCTGAAATAATATAACCAGTATGTCCCCTAACAGAAACACACAAAAGACTCCCACAGATCTCAATGTGACACTTCTGTATCAACTGTTTTAAATATCAACTTTAGTTTGATTAAAATAGCAGTAGCAACCTATAGAGCTTTTTAAAGATCTGTATTTATATACCATACACAAGGCATTTACTTGAATTATGTTATATCCCATAACAACAAAGAAAAAAATAAAAAGATTAATCCAGAAAACAATAAATGTAATATAGCTTTGCAAAAAATCATACATTCTCCAAAACAATATCTTGATCAAGGCAAATTTTTCTTGATAAATTCAAAAATAGACCCTCAACTGACTTAACTGAGGTTTCTTTGCACATTACTTAAATGGACTGTTTGCATTTTAAAGCTCTTACCTTGACGGAAGCTCCAGACTCCACATAGAGGTGGAACTCACCTGTAGAAGGTGAATAAAGAGTCAGGTTCCTACTGAACAATTCTTGTTCTGCTAAATCACACCACTAAGACACAAATATTTACAGAAAACTTACCCGCTCTTGATTACAAGTCAACCAGGTTCTGTACACCAACCAAACAAACAAACCAAAAGCCCTAAAAGGTGGTTACATTTCATAGAGCTTGAAGAGAACTGTCTTTCATGACCCATCATGCCTTTTTAAAATGTAAGAACTTCCTACACTATTCTGTAACGGACCTAAGACATTTTGAGATTTTCATGCAGCAAACAAAAAGAGAGCAGCCAGACAGAAATGACTCCTTGTCAGTCCATCTGCCCATTTCAGTCTCACTTACAGTTACCTAGACAGGCTACCCTATTTTGACTTTCAGATACTTCTTACAGGTCATTTAAGAGAGAAATTACCCTTGAATAGGTCAACATATGATTGATGAGTTGGAATAGCATTTCCAGACAAATTTTTACAGACTGTTCTATTGCCACACGAGTTCTGTGCATTTTCCAGTTAGGAAAAAAAAAAATCAAAACCACATCTTTAGCAGTTCAAATAATTTAAAAAACCCACTCTGATGCACAGAAAGGGTAAGTGGAGCTTAAAGAATGAAATGGGCTTACATAATGAAAAAAAAAATCTAAGACCCTTGATTTTATTTTCTGCAAGGATTGAGAATACAATGGACTACATTCTCTGGAAACATAAAAGAAAAGGTAAAGGATGACCAAATGAAAATGACCTTTAGCTACTGACTTGGGAAACTATTTTACCTTTAATACAAAGTTCTTATGCGATGCTTTGAAAATAATTTTTATATTCTTTGTGCTGCACCACTGCCTGTGAAGTAAAATACCATACAAATCATAACAACTGTAATAGTTTTAAGCATTGCAAATTACTCAACTTTTATTTTAATTTTAGAACAAAAGAGTCCAAAAATAAGTACATTTTGATTCAAAATATTATTCTATCTCATAAAAAATAATGTAAAAAATACCTTCCTATTAAGTATTTGCAAAAAACATTGAACAGTATTTTAGAGAGCAAAACTCACATGACCTGGGCAATTTGCTCTGTGGTCCATATGCAAATTCTAAGCTGAACAGTATAAGCAGGATAAGCTGAACAGTATAACAGGATAAGCAATGAAATTCTCAGAAACTTATATAAGGCATTTCCAAACAAATCTGAGGATTTGCTTTCGCAAGCCTGTGCAAAATTATGGTGACGAATGGTATGCTTCCACATGCCAGCTGAAATGTCAAGATCACCAATACTTGAGTGCTGCCTGCATTTCCATTAAGACTAATCTAAGAACATGAATGAAATTTTCCCATTTCAGTGGTATTGATTCAGTCCTTCAAGTTTTTATTTGTCTTTCCTCACTGGCACTCTGTGCTCATCATAAACTTGAATAAATTATTGCTCACTATTCTTCACCAGGTATACAGGGTGAACTTCTACCAAGCTGAACAATTGATAGCTGAATTGCCCCATTCTATTTCCTCTTACACATTAGTCTACAAAAAATTTTGACAAAATAGTTCTTACACTGCAAATTATACCAATTATAACAAAATTATACCAAGTGAGGTAAAATAAAACTACTGTTGTTGACACTAGCAGAAGTAAAACTGGACACAACACAAAAAGGATGAATTAGTGGGTCAGTCTCAATGAAATCATGGAGTAAAACATGAAATATGCCAACATATCTTTGAAGAAAAAAGAACTCTACCACAACACATAGAGCAAAAGAGATTTCTTCCTAGCATCTGTCCCCTTTCAGTTTAAAACCATTGCCCCTTGTCCTGTCACTATCTGACCCCATACAAAGGCCCTCTCTCTCTTTCCTTTTTGTAAACCCTCTCAAAGCACTGCAAGACTGCTGTAAGGTCTCCCCAAAGCTAATTCTCTCACAGCTGAAGAACCCCAGGTCTCTCATCCTGTCACAAGGAGAGGTACTCCACACCTCTGACCATCTCCGTGGCCTCCTCTGGACACTCTCTAACAGGTCCAGGTGCTTCTTGTGTTGAAGACCCCAGACCTGGACACAGTAATGCAGGAGGGGTCTCACAAGGGAGATTCATTCAATCTATATAGCCCGACTATTAAAAGGGTGACAAACACAGGTCACTTGCAGAAGTCACCATTTGCTGTGGCCTTTGTCAGTGGAGTCATAGCCCTGGGAAATCACTGAGTACTGAGAGCACAAAAGCACCCCAGGCCTTACCAGAGTGGCAGGTCAGGTGAACATGGGAGACACGTCTGTATACAGACATGCTGCAAAGAACAAACATATCACTAATAACAGACATCAGATATATGCCAGAAGACCTACAGTCACATAATTTTAAAATGTAAAGGTGATATGTGGCAATGATTTTACAAACTTGCTCAAAGCTTTGTGCTGAAACTTTATATGGTCTTTGTACTTGAAATGGACACAACCATCCCCACTAGATTTCCCTGACAGGTAAAAAGGACGAATGAGAAAAAGAAATGCATTGCAGAGAGGCATCGCGTTTGAAAAACAGGGGGTTATTTGGGCTGCTTTCATTTTTAAGGTAAGATACAAATACACATGTACTACATAAACAAGTCTTTATTTTGATCCATATTAACACTTACCAGATGCAAGGAGATCAAGAAAACTTTCTGAGGCTACTGCTGTGGCCAAGTCTAATCTCCCAAGAGACTGCCTGAGAAATCAAACACTTATGTTCATAAAACAAGCAAGCATGTGTGAATCCATTCCTTGCAGATGAGGAATATAACTGCTGTACAACTCTGAACTGCTCATACTACAAACTGAATAGTTGCACCACCTTTAATTTTCACCCTTAAAATAATATCTAATCTTTCCTATGGCTACTTAAATAAAAATAATATCATTTGGAGTATTTATGATGCATTAAAATATTTTCTAAGAATAATAGAATGACTAGTGTTTTCTGGATGTTTATTTCACCTGTTTCAGAAGTCAAACAGGCTTCTCTGCAGTGAGATAAAAAAACCAAAACGACAGCAACAACAAAATCCCAAAACCCTCCAATTTTCCAACCTCCACTGACTTCCAGACCAGTTCCATAAACCAGCATTGACACACAGACTCAACCAGAGGCACATGCTCTGGCTTGTCGCATGCCATGAGAGACCAACACGCCAGTGTTCAGGAAACTGAAACTCATCCTGTTCAAATAGAGGATAAGAGCTAACCAGTGCTCTTGAGACCCTGTACATTGTAAACCATGAAAACAAGGAGGCCTGACACTTGCTGTGCTATAATATGAACTAAAGGGCACAATTCCTTCCCTTCAAATTCAATCCACATTTTATTTCTTTGCTATGCTGCTGTGGCTGTCCTATCAAATACCTTTGAACTTTTCTATTTCAACACAGAATTATTTTACACTTAATATACTTTACTGAATAATAAAGCAGAATTCTGAACTTCCTTCAAAAAGGGAAAATCATACACTAAAATGATTACCTAGGACTCCCACTGCAGAAGACCAGCCACTGAATAGAAAACCAGCACTTTCCTACTGTAGCCTTCTGGCTTCTCAGCATGCCTGTTTATAATAGCAATTGTCAGACAAAGCTTGGGTTTTTTTCTGTGCAGATTTGATAATGGAAATTTCATTTGAGATTTGTTCCAGCAGATAAAATATCAGCAGGTCTGGATTTATGGGAGAAAATAGCAATAGCACATCTAGTTCATTTGCGGAGGAATTTTGTGCCCCCTGCACACACAGAATATTTTCCTAGAGAGTAAGGAATAATGATCAATAAACTCCCTATAAACTAGTATATTGAATGACCATTAAAAAGGAGAAAACAGTGGCCTAAGGAAAAAAAATCTCATATTCCAAAAAGAAAAAAAAAAAAAAAAACAGGCCTTTTGTGGTTCACATGATGAATAAATGCACAATTAGATCAAGTATTCAAGTATTATTCATGGGTGTCTGTGTTGTCCTGATCTTTGCGAATACCCTAATGACAAAATATCTTGAGGATATTTTTCACTTGAAGGAATTAATAATGAAAATTAATTGCTTAATTTTAATTGCATGTTTTGCCATAAAACCTAATTTTTTCTTCTCAACACTCCAGGAGAGAAATGAAAATATACTGATACCCAGACGGGTCAGAACAAAACAACAATTTACCATTAAAACAAAGATGTTCTTCACAACTATCCAAAAATCTCAGAGGTTGGGCTCCACAAAGCTAAGCTAAGCAAAAGAAAAAAAAATTCACCCTGAAAAGCACAAGCATTTCTGCATGAACAGCAGGGTAAGAGAGTTTAAAGGAACAGAGATAATAAGAGATCCTAAATAGTCCCACAATCTCACAGCTTCAGAGTAAATTGGGGAGACTCTGTAATTAAAACACATATGACATTTAAGTGATATGTTAAGCCTCTCCAATTTGCAGATTGCAGTTAGGATGTTTGAACTCAGGAACTCAAAACAAATTCAAATGTTCCCTGCAATCACATCCACCAGCAAGTATACTAATCGAAATCAGGAACTGTGGGTGATTTTTAGAATAATCAGTATGGCCACATTAGTCAGTGTAAGACATTGCCCAGAATAATAATGAACCATTTCTGTTCTATTAAATTTATTGTAAGAAGGAGGTTATATACCCTAGAAGTAATTTACTAAGGTACGAAACAACATCATAAGCTAAGTCTTTTTTTCTCTTTAATCTTACTTCCCAAGAAATGGGAATATACTTCCATATTTTAGTACAAATTTCTGAGTTTTTCTCAGTCAAAGGAGATTTTTTTACATTTTCTTAGAAAAAGAAGTCAATCACAAATTATACTTTTGATAGGATTGTAGAAGCATCTGAGACTCCAACTGAGACCACCACGGCAGTGTTTCTTTTTTGGAACAATGGAATTTTTTGGAGTAATTTTGGAATAATAATATCTCCACAGGTCCTGGAGGAGACCTTCTCTTTCCCATACAGTTCAAACCTAGACATTAGAAGCTTTGCAGGCAGCTCATTGGGCATTTCTTGTTCTTATACCTATATCCTCAGGAAGGCATTTGTCACTCTACATTCTTCAGGTTCGGCCTGTGAACTCCTTACGGACCAGAAAACCATGATCCAGCTGGCTTGTCTTTCATCCCACTGTTGATCCCTTCCTTACGCATTATTCTGCAGAGAACTGTTGCCAGAATTTAGTTCTAGACCAACAATCTCCCACCCCTTCCTCCCATAAGGAGAGCATTATTCACACGTGCTGAGACAGTCATGCTTAGTGGCACCAAATGTGCTGAAGCCTCAGATCCCAACTCCCTGTGCTACCCCAGGGTTCTTTTCTCCCTTCCCAATGAAGATTTACGCCTACCAGTATCAGTTGCCCATTTTTTTTTCCTGATTGTATTCCCTTTTCCTCCAAACACATTTCCAGATTTGAGATGCCCACTGCAACATTTTAAAAGCTTCCACCACTGCTTCCGGCTTTTTTATTCTGCCTGAAATCTGAAATACAACTATATTTTGCTAAAGCTCACTCTTAGAAGAAATCCACCATGCATCATAATCATACATAGCTTATGTAGGAAAGTATAAAAATACCGCTCATAACTATTTTACAGGAAAGTATAAAGATACTGTTACAGAAAGATTTGTTTCTATATTACATAACAGCTGTAGGCAGAAATAATTCCCAGTGAGTGTAGAGAAGTGACCCAGTGAGTGTAGAGAGAAGAACATATAAAAAAATGTTTTCATATTTTTAAAGCATTTTTCCTGCAATTTGAAAATGGTGGATATCATTTTGGGATTTTTTCTTTTCTTTCTTTCTTTCTTTTAAAGCAGAAAAATTGTTTCAGCACAGCAATAACAAACCAATCATTTCTGAAGACTTCGTGTTGCATTGGCAGTAAGCTCTGAGCCAGAGTAAGACAAGTTTAAGTGGCTTAAGGCTAGAGAGGGATTTAGAAGGAAGTTGGGCCTCTGGAATACAATCTCTGCACTCTATCAAGAGAATTTACTGCCATCTTTGAAGATGAGCAGGCTGTAAACTGCAATCTAAGACTAAGTTAATAGGACAAGTCTGTGGCTGGAGAGCAAACACTCTGCTAGTGGGCAGCAGCTGTCACCTCAGCCGTGGATAAACAGCGCACTGCCACGAGTAGGAATTCTGAGGAATTGTCACTGTGCGCCCTGCCATAGGCAATCCTCACACATCCTATGGCAGCCCTCTGCAGCCAGGTGCAGAGAATGACCAACATCTTCCCCTTCACTTTTGTGCTCCCCCAGGGTGTTCTTAGATTCATGGATAAATCACACAGCTTCCATCTCCAATTAATGGTGCCAGGTCAAGCCTTTCCACACAAGACACTTAAACAACAGCAATGATCATTACCTGACATGAAACCAACAGTGAAGGGTTAAAAAAAAAGTCTCATGGACTAAACAAAAGGTCTCCAATTCCAAGCTTTGACTGTAACACTGGGTGAACCAGAAGAAGGATAACACAACAACTGGCAAAAACCATTACTTAATAACCAAGTTCAATCATAACCAGCAGCCTGCACACGAGCCAAAGCCTCAGCTACAGCCAAAGTACACAAATGGCCCAATTCAGTGAATGGCTTCAAACAAAGAGCCCAGACACAGTCACCATGAGGGAAGGATTCCTAGGAAAGGCATCCCTAGGGAAGGTGAGCCCTTGTTCTCCTATAGCTCTGAAAGTTAATTAAATAAAAATTATCATCCAATTTTAATAGTATTACCTATATCACAAAATAGCCTAATCTTAAAAATCTTAAAAAGCTTAGAAATACTCAGTGACCACTTGACTTGAAAACAAATTTCTTGTGGTTTTGGGATCTCATTACTTGGGTGCATAACAAAGCACAGCCCAGCCTAGCACACACCTGCAGAACTAAAACAGACCTGTGGAACTTGTGTCAATGAAAGATCTATCAATGCAACTTAACAAAAGAGATAATTGAGAAAACATGTGCCAGGCATACCCAAAGAAAGAAAACCTAGCCTACAGCTCTAAATTCATGCATGGAGTATCTGCAATTATTGTTAAGTGGTTTCTGTGTTCATGAAGGAGAGAAGAAGGAGCAAGTTCTTGATTTATAGCGCGCTACTGTTGAGAGCTTTGCACGAAGGAGACATTTTCTCTTTCTTCCATATCCTCTTTTGGTCTGGAGCATTAGTGTGGTACATTCTTTTTATCAGAATCTTTTACAAAGTGATGTTAGTGACTCCGCCTGTAAACACTGAATTCCAGGAACCTATGACTGGCTATGTACAACCCTTTTCTAACCTGACCTTGGGGCAAAGTTTCAAAGTCATAAAAGGAAGACAATAGTAACAAAACAAAACAAAAATCATAATTTACACATATGAACTGCTAGCTTACATTTAACTTTCAAAATCATGCACTTAGGACTCTTACTCAAGAATTCTGTTTAAGAGATATGATTCTGAAATACATATAGCATCTGAAATGCTACCACAAAGATTTTTTTTCCTTTTTAGCTGATAACTACTCAAGAGATAAAATGAATATTTCATACTTGTGAGCTGCTCAGCAGAAGAGAAATTAGTTATATTTACAATCATATAAAAATCTGCTGACCTTCCCTGTAGCATCTTTGTGAGATTTCATAAGGTAAAAATTTTTTATATTTAGGGCCCTTAATTTTGAGTAAGGGAAGTCAATTTTTTTAAAAATTATAAAAGCAGAAACTTCAGTTCTGCAATACACAGTATCTGTGCAAGTGGAGAGAGGGGAAGGGAGATAAATTGCAAGCATCTGGTGGGTTCCTGTCCTCTGAATTAACAGAAAAAAGTTTTATTGCACTTTTTATTTTCTTCAAGCAAAGAGCAAAATACAAGGTAAGCAAACAAGTGGGAAAGAAAAAGGGAAAACCTGGACAACCATACACTTTCGTGTATAAACAGAAGACTTGATCCTGAAAATGCAAAGAGTACCCTACCTGCAATTAAAGAAAGATGAGAGGTGGGCAGAGTAGAAACAGTGACCAGTCACAGCCCATTAAAGGACACTCACATCAAGCTTGTTTTGTTGCAGTTGTGACTCACTGCACTTCTTTAACAGCTCCCTGCATGCTTAAACTTAAATGACGAAAAGAATTTCAAACAGCAGAGCATAAAGACCTGTGCTAATATCTCAGTCTTTTTTTTTTAACATCATCTAACAGACAGTTTTCTGTAACTATTTCTATTTCTAGATTTCACTTTTTACAGTGATTCTACAGCTTTTAAGTTTCACACCTCTGAACATCAAGCCTTCTGCTCCCCAGCTGTGGAAAAGCAGGTCCTTGCACTGCTGGGCTGTGCTGCAGCAGCTGCCTCCTCCCACCCAAAACCCAACCCAGAGGCCACAGCTGTGAGCACACCCAGTGTCCTGCACAGGCACTGCAGAGTGTGTCTGCCCTAACCTAGGCTGTGTAAATGTGGTCACCACGGCAAAGCTAACAAGGGCTGGAAAGGCCTGTGGAGAGCCCCAGAGTTCTGAGCACTCACTGACACCTCTGAAGATGCAGAGTGAGCATTTCAAATTAATTTGACTAGTCCCATAGTTCTTGACTTATTAAAAAGGATAATATTAAACCAATTTATCTCAGAGCTTGAAAGGTTAGGACTAATAAGTAAAATGGAGCACAGACGATGAATAGCAAAGGATATACAAGATACCAGAGATTATATTTTTTATAATAAATAGGTTTATCAACCTCTTTTATAATAGCCTCTGTCCTAAATCAAATTTAGACAAAGGAATGCAAATCAAAGAATATTCTTAATCAGTGCTTTAACTGCAAGATTAATGATTCATTTAAAACAAATGTCTATTCTGATAAAAGAAAATCTCATTATTTTAAGGAGCTGCCTTATTCTACTTGATTATTCCATCTAATAGGAACGTAAATTAAATAAAAAAAAACATAAAACCCATTTATCATATAATTTTTGCACTAAAAATAGTCTTGTTGTAAGCTGCTGCCGAGTAAACTAGTAATGAAACAGCTACACAATAGTTCCAGCTAAAAATCAGCAGCAGCTTGGTTTGCAACATAAAAGATAACAAGAATACAGCTTGCACATCAATTGCAACTTTCAGTAAAATACACAAGTACTAAAATGCTGGCAAGGATTACAACATTGGATAAAAACCTCTCTAGTCATAAGAGACAGGCCAGTAGATTCACTTAATGCAGAGACCATGTTTTTTAATCACTGCATCGTATTTAATGAACACCCTATTGCAAGAAGCAACACCAGTGTTTTCCCTTGAACAGCAGCTTTTTGCACATATGAAAATGCTTGTAGGAAGGCTTTTACCAATGTAGCTATTATTTCAGAGGGAAAGGAAATTGCATTCTTAATGATGATACCATTACAGAAATTTCAGTTCAGTGCAAAGCAGGCTGGGGAGTCAATCGAAGGTCAAGCCAGTTAGAAGTTAAGTTCCCTGAAAGAACAGGGTTCTGAAGTTTAATTGTTCTCAGGGAGAAGTCTGCTGATAGGTTAACAGCCTGAGTTTTATAGCTCAACATTTACAACACAACATTTGTGGAAAAAAAAATTAACTTCCAAGGCTGAAATAGCTATGGACCACTGAACAACAAGATTGGAAAAAAAAAGCTCTACAAGTCACAGTGTATTTAAGCTCACCATTTACCAGCTTTTTAAAAAATGCTACTTGCATGACAGATAAGTAAAGCAGGGTAATGTATCTCTTAAAAGCTGTTGAAAAACAAAACAAAAATACTGTGTTTTACAAGAAAATATAGAACTCTTAAGATCATATAAAAGTTGCTTCATGTTCTAATAGATCACAAAATGTCTGAAGTTGGAAAGACTTTAAAGACCTAATCTAACACCAACTCCTTTGCTATGGGCAGGTACATCTTTCAGTTGCAATTTACCAGTCCAACTACTAACACAGAATTAAAAATTAGGAGAAAGACAGGAAAACAGAAAGTGGAATCTTCAGATTTCAAACTCACCCATATGGATTCTTTAAAGCTAACAAAACTTACAGCAATTAGGAAGCAAGAATCAATTACAGTGTTACAATCTCAGTGATCTTCTCTGGAATGTGAAAGCCCATGTGGTCACCTTCACATAGCATCCACAGAAATTCTTCCTTTCCCTAAGGAAGGTGAAAGACAGAAATGGAAAATCTTTGAATGTACTCTCAAAGTATTGAAAGTACTCATTCCATTCACTTGCTCCTCAGTAACTGATAAGACTTATAGCACTCTTGCAGATAAAGTTTAAAAATATAAATTGGGAAACAGAGTTGGAGTCAGTCCACAGCCAATTTTTACTTTCTCAACTATCTTCCACATATGAATAAATTAGCAAGTCCTTTCAAAGTACTAATGAAAAAAACCCTGTTTCCTCCACTTTCATAATCATAAGAGATATATTAATAACTTTCCACTCCAACTGAGTAGAGCTCCCCATCTGCAGCTTCACAGCCCTTGATTGAATTCACAAGGTACTATTTGTGTATGCAGATCAGAAATCCGATCGCCATCTGTATGCACTGATTAGTTAGTGATCAAATAAGGTGCAAAATATATTCAAGTATGCAAATCAACTCTTTGCCCAAATACCAAAGGCTCAGTTATGCATGGCCACCTGAAATATGTCTTTTATGTCCCACAATTTGCGTAGATTTAGTATTAGTTTTCATCATCATCATCTCAAGGAACCAATTGCACTACTATTACAAAGCTAGCACACTGATATTGGACAAACACTGCACTTGTTTTTTTTGAATCCAAAAAGTGTGTGTGTTATCAGCACAATAAGGCATTTTAGTTGTTTTAGGTTTCTTATAAGTTGATTTGCATGCAACAGTCTGGATAGAGGCAGAATTGTCTTAAATTACATCTTTTCCACAGACAGAAAACTGCAGCAGAGATATATTCAGCAAATAAGAAAAACCAGATGAGAAACAAATAATGCTGAAGTCAACAATATTGCACCAGATATAGACTCTAACTGATTTCTATACCTGATTCTACAAAATCAGGCAAAACTCACTGCTGAAACCACACAACGGTTTAGTGATATGGGAAAATTTATTTGTGGGAACTGAGAGAGACTAAGAACGGTCTAAGAGTCTGTGCTCTGCATCATGGCTTTTACATCACCAAGATGACAATTTTCTTCCAGGTCTTTCTAAAGACATCTGACTTAGCCTCATTTTTGAGAGCACAAAATATCCACAAGCATGAGAAGTGCCTGTGCATCAACAGAAGTCATGCATGGCAACCTCCTGCCAGGACTTAAGTGCAGCTAGCTCAGAAAGCATTCCAAGTCAAAGCTATATACATCCTTGACCCTTCCTGCTCCTACAAAACCAAGCTAAATTCATTCTACCATAACGTGGATGCTCAACTTTATGCACAGAAGCACAGCATTTGATCTATTATTTTTTCCCTTCTCCTCCTTTGCTGCTAGTGCTAACAGAAAGCCAGAAATTCCTCAGTGGATTAGTTTGAGGAAAACATTTATTAATCAATTTTTTCTTTTTTTCTTTTGAACCGTCATCTGTTATTTTGAGAAACTCTGTACAAATCAATGTAGTATTACATATAATTACAAAAGAAATTACCTGAAAGCAATTCAGAATGTGAAATGTGTTTATAAAATACACTAATTAAACATTGACAACTAATATTGATTTTGATGTAAAAAGTGAAAAACAGCAAGGCTGAAAATGGTGCAAGTTCCTTAATGGTGGCACAGTCACAGAGCTCAAGACAATCCATCAATTTATTCTTTTAATAAGTGCATATAAGTTTGTACAGTTCCCTTCTTTTAGTCTAATATACCTTAAGCAAAAAAAGAAGCAGAGTTTTAGGCGGACATTATATTTATAAGCTATATACCTTGCCATTTTTTCTCACTAGTAGCTTTACTACAGGAAGAGAGAAAGCAAACTATTCCTCTGAATAAATGCTGCCTTCCGTGGTGTACTGGGTCTGGCTGGGATGGAGTTAATCCTGTCCAGTCCATATCACGGTGTATTTTGGACTTGTGGTTAAACCAGTGGTATTAACACACCAGTGTTCTGACCTTCTGACAGCATCATGGTTTTCTTTTCACTGCTCTGGCCACCACAATAAGTAGGCCAGAGGTGTGACATGAGGTTCAAAAGAGTCACAGCTGGGACAGTGGACCCCAACTGACCAAAGGGACATCTCCTATAATAAGCCATTATGATCTTCAATAAAAGCTCAGGGAAAGGAGGAGGTGGGGAAGACAGGGGTTTGGTTATGGCTTTCATTTTCCCAGCAACCACTATGCATGCTGAGACCTTGCTTTTCAGGAATTGGATGCACACTGGCCTGCCAACAACAATAGTGAATATACTTCTGATTTACTGCTCTGCTTGCACATGCAGTAGCTTTGCTGCTTCATCTCAGCCCAGGGGTTGCCAACCTTTGCTCTTCTAATTCTGTCTGCTGTGGGGTGAGTGCTTAGCTGCTGGCTAGTCAATCCATTACACCTGGGCACACCCAAAGACACTGTTCTCACCGTTACCCTCCCTGTGTTTCTTCTCACATTTGGGAATTCTGAATAAAGAAGACAGATTGTGACATTTCTACTCCTTTTAATCTAACATACTCATTGCTGTTTAAAGCGCATGGATGAAGATTCAATTTAGAATCTGCAAAAAGCAGATAAATATCTCTAAAAACCATGAAATGCTGATAACGCCTACTCTCGGCTACTTAAAGGCAACACTGTGAAGTCATCATGCCCAACAACTGATTAAGATAGCTGATGATGCATTTGATTTCTAATGCAAATAGTATGGCCACCTCTGAGTATAATCCTTTATATGTTATGAAACCTTCAGAATTTAACTGAATTATTAACAAACAACTGAGAAAAAATAAATTTACATAAGTGAAGAGTTACAAAACTGGGCCTAAAACTGTGAAGCTGTGATCTAAAACTTCCTACACGTGTTTGACAAATATTGTAGAAAATACTAAAATAAAAAGCAAGCTATATATAAACAACTTTTTGCCATCCCTCATTAGAGCAGGAGTTATCTGTTAGCTACACAGACACATAAATGGGCACAGAGGCAGCACCCAAGTACAAAACAGGCTCTTTGTGAAACCAAGCAAGGAAACAAACAACTAGAACAGGAGGGGGGAGTCACCAGAACAACACATACTTCATTTATAACAATTCTAGAGCTCTCCAAACAGCTAAAATTGAAAAGTTCCCCTTTAATCCAAATTACCTTCTCTTTTTCTGTCAAAACAAACAAGGTTAAACATAATAAAGTATCATCTTAGTTACAAGACAAATTGTTAATTACATCAGATCATACAGTGATAACCTGCTCATTTAACACAGGTTTAATTATTTTACTAAGATCAGTTAATAAATTTTGTCCCTTCTCACATCTAGTTTTCCTCAGCTTTACTGGATTTCCCATGCACAAATAATGTGGACATGACTCTCATCTCTATCACAAGTACCACTACCTTCAATTCTCCTCAGAAAATTATGTAAGCAAGAAAACAGGAAAAGAAATACCCACGCCCTGATTTTTACTGGTGTGAAAAATAAACAATTCAGATGATTTAATCTCTATAGCCTTAAACAACAATTTAAATAATCCTGTTATTGTAAAAATTATGTGGATCATTATTCAGATGAGCATTAAAAAGTATCACATTGACTTTGTACACAAGAAATTAATTACCTTAAGATAGGAACCGGGCATTTTTTCATTGAGTCTGGGGTCTTCACCAAAAGTGGCACAAACATAAAAGCTCTCCTTTCCTTTAAGAAGCAGCAGCAGCCAGAAGAAGAGGCTTCAGATGGGCTCAAGCACAGTATCAACTTACATGACAGTTTTCACCATAAGCCCATGTGTATTATGCACCTCTTGGAGGATAAATTCATAGAAAGTGTGATTATTTTTCTGTCCTTGCCAGTCTGAAAAGGACAAATAACCCACATACTCCAATTCAAACCCCATCTTTTAGTCCACATAATGGAAAAAGGTTTCAAGAACTCTACAATTTTTTCAAGTGCCCTTAATACCTTATTACATAAAAAATACCCCCCCAAAAAGCCCCAACAGAACACTAACAAATAGAACAACCTGTTTAATGGAAGAGACTACCATAAATTTGAGGGCAAAGCACAGCAATAAAGTCCAATTGCTCTACCATACTCTAGCACAAAATGTCAACTTCAACACAAGGGCAAGTGAACCCACTTAGTTTTTGGTGAAAGCTGAAGTCTGAAGGTCTAAACTGAGATATACAGCAGAGCTCTCTAATACATCCCTTGCTGTAAAGTCATTTTCTCTCTCTTAGCTACCTGGAGAGAAACAGAGCTGTTGGCTCCAACAACAGTGACTGAACATTTTTTTCAGCCTAGTGTACTCTGATAAATAAAGGCTACATTCAACTGATACAGAAATGAGCTTCCACAATCAGTGTCTCAAGGCAAACCTTTCGTTGGATAGCATCTATGAGTAAAATCTACCATTTCTGGCAGACTACAAAATAAGAATCAGAATAATATAGATTGAAAAGCTCTCGTGAGATCAAATTTGCCTAACTGAGGATCTCTCCTCAAATCCTGATTATCTTTTAAAGTGGAGATTACACAACCACTCTCAGATTTAACGTCTCAGATTAACTCTCAGATTTAACTTCTGACCACCTTCAATGTAAAACAGTTTTTTCTACCATTTAACTGGATTTACTTCATTGCAACCTCTCTCTGATGCCTCTTGGTCTGTCACTGCACACCTACCAGAAGAGTTTGGCTGCATGTTCCCTCTAAGTACGCACCAGACAGTTTAGGACAGCAACAGCATCTTTCCTTCTTCAGGTTAAACAAATCCATCTCTCTCAGCCTCTCCTTGCGTATGATTTGTTCTAGCATGCCAGTGGCCTTTCTCTGGACTCACTCCAATATATTTATGGATTTCTTGTACTGGGGAGCCCAGAACTGACCACAGCATTTTAGATACAGTCTCACAAGCACCAAACAGAGGGAAATAATCGCTTCCCTCCACCTGCTCTCCATGCCCTTGCTTTTAGTCTAGTATGCAGTTGGCCTTCTTTATTGAGAGGATACATCACTTTCACAGGTTCAGCTTGTCTACAGGGACACCTAAAATATTTTCTGCAATTCCATGTCTCCAGCCTGGACTGTTGGAGCTTGATTCCTGTAGATAGTAAACCCATCTTCATTGTCATTGTTTTTAAGAGCATCTGGGCTCCAGTATCTCATACTTGAGCACTTCACACTGTCATAACTCTTCACAGCAAACCAGGCAAGCTCTATTTATTGCTCTACTCTAGCATAGCATGTGAGCACAAAAGACAAACCAAGCCTTTTCTTTAGCCAAGAAAGAACTTGAATTCTCAACCAAGGCCAAGGCAGTGCTGGCAGAAAGCAAAGCTACTGTGTATCACCTCATAAATCCTGGACTCTGTCCACTTTGGTGTGGAGATAGGAAAAGGCTGCTATGAGTCATCTCTCAAATGCTGTAAGGCTACACCAACCTGAGTGTCCTCATAACATTACTTCACAACCCCAAAACAAGCATTTGGGACTTTTGTTTGTGAACATACTATCATTTACTTCCTCTTCATTGTCCTGCTCCTTTGATATGTGATGTACAAAAAGTAGTATTTCTTAGTCTTCATTTGGGTCAGAAAAACAATCTCTGTCATGCCATTGGGTGTCTGACCACTAAATTATGTAATTAATCCTGTGGAAGAGAGTGTTGGAAATAGTGCTTCATTATGAGCAGACACCAAATCTTGGTCTCATTTTCTTTGCACTGTTTACCTCAATATAAAGATCAATGTCTCTGTAAGCAGAAGTTAGAATGACATATATAACATCATGCACTGAAAATTTTGCTTTGGAAAAATAAATGTAAAGCATTTGATATTGTAATGTCCTGGTGTAGCTTACCAGGAGCAGAATGATCTTACCAGCCCAGTATCAAAACTGAATGCCTAACTCTTTACTCCTTTACAGCCTGTGTTTCTATACATCTGCATACAATGGGAGTAAAATGCTACCATTTTAGCAAAACATGTTTCCCACTTTTAGCAAAGAGTGAAATCTGTCCAACATCCCAAAGAGATATTGCCAAGATTTTGATCTCTATTCATTGTAGCCATTACACCTAAACTGATTTTTACTGCTAAAACACAACTTTTTGAGACCCTAGTTGAGTTCCCATGAAGACTTAGTAAAATAATCCTAAGGCAGCACTGAGGAATAATTGTGCCAATTAAGTATGGACACATCAGCTATCAAAAGATAGCAGAATGGTCACACAGTGCTGACTCCTATTTCTTACCTCCTCTTCTACTAATGCATTTAAAAGGGGAAAAAGTCACTCCCTTTCTTGCCATCTTATATACAAGTGTATGAGTTAATAGAAGCTGTGCATTAACTATGATATGTCAGAGAGTCACAAATAGGAGGGCAGAAAAACCCTGCATTGAATACTTAGAAATGTAATACAGACTGGTGATAATATAAAAGGGTTTGAGAAGAAAACAGATCCAGAAGAAAATTCAGCAGTGTGCACATGTAGAAAGATAGAATATCCTGAGTTGGATGGGACCCACAAGGATCATTAAGTCTAACTCCTGAATCTACACAGGATAACCTGAAAGTTAAACCTTATATGTAAGAGCAAACACTTCTGTAACACCAACAGACCTGGGGCCATGATCACTACCTTGAAAATCTTGTTCTAGGGCTTGATCACTCCTTCAGTGAAGAATTTTCTCCTAATAGTCAATCTAAACTTACCTTTTCACAGCTTCAAGTCATTTCCTCACCCATAACTTTCATGATAAGACGCGCTATTTTATAAATTATGTAACACCTACCCAGTGTCAGCTGTTCCTATTTCAATGTCTGTTTTAGCTAACAGGTTTCTATGGATTTCAAAGTAAAATACTAATAACCACCCTGGTTTTCCTGTTATTTTCACCTTTTGTTAACTTGCTTATCTGTTTCAGAACAATGTAAATATATATTTCTATACCAACAGCAAGAAAAGTTGATGAGGTTACAGCAGTGGTTAAGGCACTCATTACTGTGATGTTGACTTAATAAAGGAATCCATTTTAAGAACTGTAGCACTGTAAATATAATATAAACCATCTTGTTTGTTTGTTTTTCAGACACTGCAGTAGTGCCAGCCTGAGACAGTTGCCCTTATGAAGGTAGGTGCAGACTCAGGAATCTTATTCACAGCCTCATTAGAACAAGACTGAGTGAAACAGAGGAGTTCAGAAAGGGAAAACAGAGCAGCCTGTGAGATGTAATACAACAGCCTGTGGAGCCAGGAGAGTCTTCAGAGTCCCAAACCACACAGAATGCTGTGCATCAGCAGGAGGCACAGGGAATAACAAAAGCAGAAGTCACAGCGGATAGCTCCTGGGACACGGCATATGAAGAAGCCACAAAGTTAGATGAATTTCTGAAATAATCATGCTTACCTGCACAAGAAAGTGTAACTGGAAATGGTACCTTCTGGGCATTCTTAGTCTGTACATCTTTGTAAGTGCAGCACTCTCTTTTAAATCTATACCTATTTCACAGGGAGAAAACTGTAGATGAAAATTTGAGTTGCACCTCTCAAGATTTTTCTTTTTGAAATAGATATAATAATACAGACATATGATAAAAAAAAAGTCGATTTTCATTAAATCTGAAGTTCAGATATGAAGCATGACACAACAGAAGAAACACTGTCACAAAGCTCACTTGATCCACAGAAACTGAATAAAATCAACTTTTGAAGCATTGAGGGGAGAAAAGCTAACAGCACAGGACCAGAATAAAATAAAACCAAAACTTGAGGGTTTAGTGTGCTTGGAGATTTTTTATTGCTTTTTGTTTTTTCTGATTGACCAAGCAAAGCTTTTAAAACAAAGACATTTCCAGTAGGTAAAAGGAGCCTGCAAGAAAGCTGGGGAGGGACTTTTTACATGGATAAGTAGGGATAGGATAAGGAAGAATGGCTTTAAACTGAAAGAGGGTTGGTTTAGACTAAAAATAAGGCCCAGAAACCCTGACTGCGTCAGGTTTCCAGTTAGGCAGCAGTTTTTTTCAGGAAAGCTAGCATGTAACAGCGCAGGGATAACAAAACCTTTCTGCTGATGTTTCCACAGCTACACATTGTAACCTCCCATCAAACGGCTACATTCTTACACAGTGCAGCAGCTTATGATTGAACAAAAGGTAGTGGAAAATAAGATTTAGATACTATATATAATATCACTATTCCCTGATATTAAGTTATGTTTGAGTGCAATTGATTCTCTGTCACAACAGTTGCAAAAAGATGTATTTCAACCAGCACCTTTATCCTACATACAGTATTCTACACCACCAGAATACCATTTTCATCCCCGCTACTGCCTGAGTAGGGCATATATCAACCAGACAAAGTTTAAAATGGTAATATGGTACAAGATTGAGGTTTAAATTAACCACTGAAACTGTAAGTGCAGATACACGTCACTGTGGTACAGTTTATTCAGTATCTTTTATTGATGTGTTTTGTGTCTGACTTCCTGTTCTGTACAAAAAGCCCGCTTGACTCCTGCTGTGAAATACACTTAAAGACAGTTTCCAGACAATCAGATCTTAAAAGTGCTGATCACCTCTATGCCCATTAATTTTGGCCAACTTTATTGTGATTTTATATTCCAGCTACAGATTTTTAAATAATGCACCCACATGTAGCATATTGCTCACCTACACTGCAGTGAGATATTTTGAAGCATTCATTCTTTTTCCTACAGACTGACAGGGTTTGACAGCTAAAAATGTGATTCAACAAAAAGCCATGCACCCTTGTAAATACTTTTACATCAAGTTGTTCTTCTGCTTTTAAAATAATGGTTACTCAGTAAAGATTGAGTATGACCCTCACTGTCTTGGTAAATACAGCCTAGAAAATGTAGGTCTTTACCACCGTCATCCAGAATCCCTTGGGGAAAAAACCTGTCATCTCTTGAAATACAATATGAATAACATTTAACTAAAATGCTTCCTTTTTATAAATAACAATGAAGAGAACTGTAAAATACTATTTAAAAACATTTCAATTGATGTATTTCAACTCTTAAATGCCTTTATTTATAAATAATATGCACCTCAACCTTACTTTAATTGAAGCTTATAACTTTAGACAATATAGTTATGTATATAAAGTACATAATATAAAGTATGTGTATTTTATAATAAAAAATATCATTTGTTTTTGATTGCACTGTGTTAATTACATACAGATATACATTTCTTCTATTACTATGTTATTATTATTATTATCATCATAACCATTGAGTTCTCCGTAATTAGCTTACGTTTTAGATTGGGAGTGGAATATCACGGAGCCAGTACAGGCTGGCATGGATCAGGCAGAAGAAAGAACGACAGCATCTCCACCACAGCCTCTCCTCTGTCTCTGGCTTTCATGGAGGAGTCCTCTGCCTGCTCACAGCAGGAATACACCTGCATGTCTCCACAATACCCTAAATGCTGTTAGATGGGGCACCTCAGTTTTCCTTTAACTACAGGTTAATGAGAATTAGCTGAGAGTTGATGAAATATACTGTTCAAGTCCTCTTGTAGAACCCTACTTGTGATCCTTCTGGGTTTATAGTTAATTGATAGTAAACTAACTCCACAGCAAGCCATTAGTTGGATTTTGTGTTTAGAAAGGATGCAAGAGGCCTTAGGACTAGAAACTGGTGATAGAGGTTTTCTACAGGTTTTACATCATTAAAGGACAAATTGAAAAACAATTAACAAAAGGAAACTTGTGCTTTAACTTCCTGACTATTGCTAAGTACATGCAGTGCAGAAAAGTAAAACTGCTTACAGTATTTTCAAAGGTGGTAACCAAAATACTACATATATAGTTCTTTAAAAATCTTTTATTCGAGTTAAAGCTATTCAGCAAATGAATGTCTTTTTGTCCATAACACACATGCATTAATTGTTTCTCTTCCTGAAATAAGATCAGGTAAAAGTTGAACTTAAGTCTTGGACAAAGACCTCAAAGAGCAAGGTGAAGATAAATCACTTAAAAACAGCATTTATATGAGCAGTACCAGTGAGGCTTCTTTGTTTATTGAAAGAATGTTAGAAAACATATTAATAACTTTAAATTTGATAGACTGTACTTGCCCAAAATAAATCTAAGCCATTTCTAGACCATCACAATTCATCAATTTAACTTATTAAATTGGAAGAAATTCTTAATTGCCTCCAGAGTAATGTATTTTAAATGAAAGTGAAAAGAATTCATAAATTAATCATCCTTTTCAATTATTCTTTCCCAAAGCAGTGGGGCTGCTTATATGCAAGATTACTCACAGAACATAAGGCTGCTCAGCAAAACTCACTGAGCACCCAATTTAGCAGTGCATTAGTGACACAGCTGCTGCCCTGACATTTTCAGTCTTCAGAGTGGTTACAAGAATCAAAGGGAAGTGGGCAAGGACTAAGTTGTGAAGTCAGAACTGAAATCATCTCTGATGAATAATCAGTATTTAAGAGCTAAACTTGTATTCAAACCAGTTTATCTTCTCTACAATTACCAAACAGCACACTTCAACAATCTGGAGTTTGATATTTCAATGAACCAAGTGCATTTGTAGTGATACTTCACTTGGCAAGCCATGGAGAAAATTTAGATTTTTATCATGTTAAAGCACTCTCTGCCTAGTCCCCCGAGGTGGTGACTCAATAACTGCATGATAAGTCCAGAAAAAAATAGTTAGAGGCTAAAATCCACTTGAGATCTTTTCACTGGATTTAAAGAAGGCTAACCAGGCATGCCAGAGGGGTATGCAACTTACCAATGACCTATCAGGTTTTCATGGTGCAGAACTTCTTGCAATTCTAGTTAGGGATTATAGCTACACTTCAGGAGAGAACTGGCTAGAATTCATAGCCAGCAGCTGCTGGTCTTTGTCTTCTCATTTTGATTTGCAAGAGGTTGGAAAACAATCTTCACTTTCCAAGAGGATTAGAATCACCCAAGATCACCCAAGAGGGTGGTCAAAACTATACAGTCTGATGGGATATTCTTCTAATCAGCAAGGTAAAAACATCACATACTCAGCTTTCAAATGAGATGTCATAATCTCAGGTTTTAACATTGTGGTCCTTAAAATGGCCAACACCTTTATCTAACGGAAAATGAGATAGTACCGGCCATTTGTCCCAACATCCAAATAAGACAATGAATGTCTCCATTTTCATCTGCATGTCACCTGGTATCTCCTGAGCATGGGATGGCTGCACCAGCTGCTCACCCAGGACATGGGGGGCTGCCAAGCCTGCAGTCAGTCAGCCCTGGCTGCTGCAGGATATAACTGGGAATCTTGAAGGGGACATATTCTCACTGTGAAGGCAGAAGTTGCTTTCACTCCAATAAATTTGACTCCAACAAGAATGTACTTTTAATGCTATATAAGGATAAAGTCACCCCACACTAGTGGGTTCACTTCCTTTCCCAAAACACATGGAAAACACAGCCAGGCCAGGCCTAGCTGGAAATCACAACTCTCTGGCCATTTTCCTGATGGTATTTTCCTGTACTGCCTCCCTGCCCACCTGTGCTGCTCCCTGTCTGCTGCATAACCCGGAGGATACCTTCGACTGCGCAGAATCGCACTCAACAGAACAGAAGAATGAGAAATATTAAATTTCCTTTAATAAAATTCAAACAAAGGAGTAAAATTAACCCACGTCTATCCAGATTCAAAACAAAGGCGCTCTGAGTAGAGATCTCCCACAGCTATAAGACCAATCGTAAGGAAAAGTGCACTCCCAGCACTTGCTTCCCTGATAAGCACCTTCTCTCTGCGTCACAGGCTGCCTACTGCATGGCAAAGATGAGTTCACAGGGTGCAGCTAGCGCAGGGTTGTTGAAGGCTCCAAAGAAATATACTCTTCATAAAGAAAAAGTCCTGTGGCAATTCAAACTCAGCACAGTTTAGGGCAGCCTGCCCATGTAATTAGCAAAGGCAGACTGTAATATGGCAGGCCTGCTGGGGAAAATGAGTTCCTGAAAGTTCTGCAAGATGGGCTGAGGTAAGCACCTCTTGCCACAGCATTTAGAGTCCATTTTAATTGCACACATTTCCTTGGCTCCGAGTTACAATAAATTGTTAAGGCAAATAACATCTCAGTTATTTAACTGTTAGGGCCTGCCAGCCTGTGCTTTAAATGGATGACATCTCAGGTAATGTATATTCTTCCCAAAACTGGACCACAAAGGTATATAATAAAAATCTCCTAAGCACTCATTAGTGCTCATTTCCTCCTGCAGTCTACAAATGTGAAATCTAATTTTGTAGGTCTCGATACTCTCTTTGCATTCATTTTGTCTGGAAATGAATGGTGGTGTTAACTAAAAATATCCTTCCTCTCTTCTTAACATCAAAACAAAGTACATTTGGTTAAAAAACATAGTCCAAACATCCTCAGCTCTTCTCAACTCAAATGACACATTATTTAATTTCACTAGGTTCTCAGATATTTTAAAATACTTAAGCATGACTAACTTAATGAAAAAAAAAATTGAGCACAGAAAATATTAACCTTATTGCATATTCATGGTCAACCAAAAAAAAAAGAAGCAGCATGCCTGATGTTGACCCTAGGTAGCCTGGTGGAGATTACCACAACTTCTTTAACCACCCCAAAAAAAATTATGTTAAGTTCACAAGAAGGATAATCATCTTAGTATCAAAAAAAAAAAAAAACCAAAAAATGCTGTCTGCATAGAAACATACATGAGAGCAGTGCTCTACTCAGAGCAACTGGCAACACATCCTGAAGAAGCCAGAGCACGTACCAATCTCAGCCCCACATCCACATCTGGCCATGAATATTATTTTTACATTCCCCAAAAATGACCACACAAAGACAAAAAAAACATAGTTTGACACAATGTTTCTCCATCAGCACTAAAAGCCAGTGACATGCTGGTAACTCAACGCAGACATCTCGGTGTGGCTGACAGGCTCAAAGTCTAAAAAGCTTTCACACCGTTTTAGCATGAACGTCTCCTATATACATATTTAATTCTTCAGAAAAAAATGTCCCTTCAAGAATTACCTCAATCTATTTGAAAACAGTTGTTTAAGAAATATTACAGTGATGTTAAATTTAAGGGCAACTTAAATGTAGGTGTTAAATTGGATATTAAATACGTATTACTTTCCCTCAAATTCTACCATGTTGTGAATTCACAGCCTTTGGATACTGAGCTATCACAACGAACACACTGTAGACACCCTGCATGAGGCTAGCCTAGTTAGTCAAACACATCTGAAAAAAAACATGAGAAAAATGATAATGTTGAGTGCTTTTTGTAAAAGCCAAACATATTTCCTGTGTCCTTTTAAAAGAATAATGTTTCCAATGATCTGCAGTATGAAGGGCTTCTACTTGAATGAGCTCTCAATATTCAACGGAGAAGCTGAGATACAGGAAAGTTTTACTTTTTAGAAGATAACATGTAACACTTGCCATGATCAGGATTTTAAACGAAACTGCCTCTACAGTTCTCCTTTGTGCTCAGGTACACGTGAGAAGCTGTGGGGCACAGAACAGAGAATGCGAACCTCATCATTAAGAATCTGCCTTATACGACATACAAAGTTTCTGTTTCCTGGGAGAATTAGAAGAGCAGCTCAGTACCCTCATGAACCAAAACAAGTCAGACTTTAAGATCCAAAACCTAGCACTACTCTTTTAAAACCACAATAAAACCATAGTTAACTTTTACTAACAGAGAAAGGGTGAAGTAGGCAGTCATTATGTTTTAAATCAACCCAAACACAATAAATATTTGAGTAATTAAGGAATTTTTTTTTTGGTGCAACAGTTCCTGACATCATCTAACTTTTTTTAAAACAATGTAATTTAATCACCTGGGAAACTCTAAGTGCACTGCCATGTATGATCTTACACAGGAGGCCGACTGTAGTGGTTTGTAAGAAGAAAACTCGAAGCTGTAAGAAGGAAACTCAAAGCTGTAATAGGATTTCTCCCTTCCCCCTGACAAGCTGTAGATATAAGTCCAAAGTCTTTAACTTAGACAAATATACAAGGCTCAGTTGTGCCCACCATAACACTAATTTCATATCACTATAATTACACACATATTAAGCCCCTCCTGGTTTACACCACCTAAAACTACCACTAGGACCACAGAATAGTGAAACTAAACTTTTGTTTACAGTCATAAAAAAGCATCGGCTCACTTGAAAAGTCAATATTTATTTGAAATTATGTTAAAATAACAATTTAAGTCCAAAATTCACATTAAGTATAAACAACTACAAGCCCAGAATTTTCTTGACTGTTGCTTCACTTATGCATAATAAATTATCCTATGATCCCCTAACTCCAAAATACATTCAAATTCCAATTTATAGGATGATTACATTAAGCCAAGTGAAAGGACAATATTATGAATCCTGAAGCATTCTTCCTTTCTGCATAACAAAAGTATTTTTACCTTTTCTTTGTCTTTGAACTTTTATTAGTGTTAAGTATATATGACACACTCCTACTGCACTTTTTTCTTTCTAAAAAGAAGAACTAGTTCTTGCAACTGAACAAGAGGAGCTGTCCAAAATTTAACAAAGGCAAATGTGGGATCCTGCATTTGGGGTATGGAACAATCCCACCTTCTAGGACAGGCTGGGGGTCAGCAGAGAAGGACCTGGGGGTCCTGGTGGACAACAACTCGCCCATGAGCCAGCAGGGCCCTTGTGGCCAGAAAGGCTGATGGTGTCCTTGGGTGTATTAGGAAGAACATTCCAGCAGGATGAGGGAACTGATCCTGCTCCTCTGCTCAGCTCTGGAGAGGCACATCTGGAGTGCTGTGTCCAGTTCTGGGCTCCTCAGGACAAGAGAGACAAGGAGCTCCTGGAGCTGCTCCAGTGGAGGGCTACAAAAATGATGAGGGGTCTGGATCACCCCTCTTATGAGGAAAGGCAGAGGGAGCTGGGCCTGCTCCACCTTGAGAAGAGACAACTGAGAGGGGACCTCATCAGTGTCTGTCAGTATCTGCAGGGAGGATGACAGGACAGAGCCAGGCTCTGCTCAGTGGTGCCAAGTAATAGGGCAAGGGGCAGTGGGCAGAAACTGATGCACAGGAAGTTCCACCTGAACATGAGGAAGAACTTTACTGTGCAGGTGAGCCAGCACTGGTACAGATTGCCTGCAGAGGTTCTGGAGCCTCCTTCCATGGAGATATTCAAAGTCATCTGGACACAATCCTCTGCAAACATGGTCTAGGGGACCCTGCTTGAGCAGTGAGGGTGGACTAGATGACTGCCAGTGGCTCCTTCCAATCTCACCCATTCTGTGACTAAAACACCAGGATAATGACATGGCACTCTTATACAGGCCATAGATGCAGACTGAAGATGACACCCATGGCAGGTTGTGTGCTTCCTATGGCAACAAAAGAGGTAAACAAGGGCATAGTGCCATATCGCTTTCTCAAAATCTATTTTCCTGCATACTAATCCTCCCATTTTCAACAAGCAGATGGTCCTAATACCCTCCTAGTGTGTCAGAGCCGTAAGACCTCAGAAAAGCTCATCCTCTTTAGCAGCACGTATGGAAACAGTGGCAATGTGGAGGTGCATCTCACACAAGCAGCAGCAGGGAAGGCAGGACTGTCACTCCTCTTACATGAAAGCCTTTTAGACCAAAGTCTAAAGCAACAAAACAAGTTAACCTTCTAGAAAAACTTTACACAATAAAAACTCAACCACTGATGTAAAACAGACCCTCTATTTCTGTGCACAGGTTAGTCACGAACACAGACCTCATGCCTGAGTTGCAAATTTGACATTGGTTTTACATTGCCGACCTTCCCATAAAGGGCATTGGAGTTCTATGGATAAAAAGCACTAGAGGGACAAAGTAAAACTTCAACAGTATTATAATCATAGCAGTAAGTCACAGCTGATTCATATCAATGTGACTGTAAAATCCGTTCTTTTAAGTTCCACAGTAAAACAAAATAGGAAGGTATTGCATATGAAACAAAAAGAATTATGAAACAGAAAGAATAAGGTTGGGATGATTCAACAGCATTTTTGAATTATAATCATTCATGGAGAAAGTCAGCAAGCAGATCCTGCAAAACTGAGAACAAGAAATCTATGTAGGACAGAAATACCCTGATTCCTAAATGGTGCTTTTTGTTTAATTCTGCTTCTCCTCTCAGGTGAATTTTGAAACCTCTCTTAATCCCTTGCTGGATTCCTCTGCCAACAAAGTCACTGATGATGAAATCATGAAGGATATCCAAACAAATTTATTGGAGCATTTACAGAAATATGCAAAGTAGATTCTGTAAAACAGCATTACTTCTACATATAAGCCCTTTGTCCACATCCCATGCTTAAACAGTTTGATAGAAGAAATCAGAACAATTAGAGTGCAAAAATGTTTATCAGTACTTGTGCCCTTAAGCCAAGCTGCACCAAATAGTGCCTGAAATTCTTCCTGAAAAGCTGACCACTTAACTCACTTTCTGGAGATAATTAAATATTAAAAAGACCAAAACAAACAAGCTTAAAGCCAAGAAGAAAATAAGACTTGAATACCTGAATATGATAAATTTTCTCAGCTGAGAATATTTAATGTGAATTTGTAGACATTGGCAAGTGGGACTGAAAATGAAAACAGAAAATCAGAGTATCAGCAAATCAGATTTCTCAGACAAAAGCCAGTTCTCAGCTCCCTAAAACTGACTAGACTTCTTACTTCATTCTCACCCAGAACAGGTGTTGCTCCTCTCTGCATTTTTATTTTTTGATTCACTGTTTGATTTTGAATTATTAGCTCCACTGCCAGCCTTCTTCATTCATAATTCATCCCTTACTGACAAGACTGAAGAAAAACCTTTTCAAAGGAGCTAGAGACTTACTGGTGTTTAGGATATTCACCTGAGATACAGAAAAGACAGGTTTGAGAAGCAGATCCTACAGTTATTTCATTATTTGCAAGGAAAGATTGTTCTAGCAGGAGAGACTTCATGGTCAACACATACATTTGTCACGATCTACCTAAGGCAGCCCCTGGCACAGTTTGGTTATTCCTGCAAACCCAAGTGCTCCCATGTGTAAATATCTTTGTGTCTCACAAATTTAAAAAAAGTCCACCTTGGGGCTCAGAAAAGACAACTTCTGAACATTGGCTACATCAACACCACTCGTTTACCCTCACAGGAATAGATTTCATTCCAAGTCTGAAATTCTCACTTGCTTTGCTTACGTTTAATAACTGTTACCAGTGCAATTGTATTAGCAAACACCTCTGCAAGGTCTTAAAATAAGCAAATCCTTAGACATAATTTTTCTCCACAAGCCTTTTTAAGAGTAGACACTTGGCTCCATCTGCTGGATTTAGACACTTTCTCTCTGAGGCTGAAGACCACACAACACAAAAGGATTTATTTTCCATTTGTTGTATATATTAGATGCCTAAAACAGGAGTCCAAACTGCTGCTAAGTAAATAATTTCCAAAGTGCTATAAAGGCATCAGTCCTACCTGAAGGTCCATTAATACATTTCATTAATGCCCTTAGGAGCAGCAACACCCACCTTTGGCACACCTGTCTCCACCTCAGAAATCATTTCTTGTATTTTGCTATGCTAATTATAAACACAGAGGCCAGGGGGCACTGAAGCTAGGCTGTCCAACCAGATTTAATTAACAATTTCAAACAGCTAAACAAAAATGACTGCAAGGGACTTAAAAATAAATAAATAAATGAATAAAAAGCCTGACTAGTAAATAGTAACATGATCTTTCAATCTGAACCTGTAATACTATAAAAACCCACCCACCAATAACACTAATGTGTCATTAGAAATTTTAGAAATGGGTGTTTTGCAGCTGATGGGAAACAAATTCTCTTAATAAAGAAGAAAATACCTTACAATGAGTTTAGAGGTTCCTAAATATATATTCATCATTGCTTCTTCCTTTAGTATGCATTGTTTCAGCTCATCAAATGCTTCTAATGAATAGCCAGAATGGGATAGAGATATGTAAAATTTCATTAAAATATATCTTTTATAAACTATTTACAAGTATAAAATTCTAAATCACAGTTTCTGAGGGGAAAAAAGGCATAAAAATATTTTCATCATCTGTCTGTGATGACTAGTGTAACTAACATATGGCTTACCTGTGTCAGTGAACCAATAAGAATTGCATCAATAAAGCCTTTAAAAAAACTCAGCCAAACAAAAAGCCCAAAACAACATAACCACCAAACACCTCCATACCCTATTCTTTCATAGGTCTTATTCTGATATTATTTTTACAAGTGTATTTTCTTTTATCTTAATGAAGCATGACTAAATTTACACTGGAGTAATTCAAAGCAGAGCAGGGACTGCATGCCTGTAGACTGAGCCCTCTGTGTACTTTGGTGGGATTTTGTTCATCTGAGCACAGGCACAAAATGTTTTTATGGCACGGTAGGTAGTTCAGTGAAAAAACAAAACCTTCTGAAACACTTTGGCTGTCAGTCACCTACCTTTGGCTTTTGTTACACTTTCTTCCCCCGAGCCAGTCAGGAGGGAACACTGAGGAGACACTGACTTTTCCTACAATCTTTCCTCCTGAACAACATAAATTGAAACATCTATTTAGTACACAGAGGGAAAAGCCAGAGGAAACAAACCTTTTCCTTTTCCTATACTATACTGAATTTTTAATGCAAATCGATCAGACATACATCTATTTTCCCAAAATAGGAGGGGATTTTTTTTGCTTGTTTGTTTGGAGGTTATGTATTTTTATTAAAATATAAATGAAAGTTGCGTGGTTTGCAACTACACTTCAGAAGTCCTTTGCTGCCCTCATGTGTTTCACGGGAAAAGTAAACCTTGAAGTCTACATACAGAACAAAACGGCTTCTCCAAGCAAGGTGACTTCTGTTTGAAAACAGCATAGTCTGTAGAAATAATAACCAAAAAATACTGAAAGTTTATCTCTTTGTTCTATTAAAGCTAGGTTGGCTGGTTTAAAAGTTAACGAGTGTATATTAAAAAGTATCCAACTTGACATAATAATCATAATCCCAGAACAGCAGATTTCTAGGGCAGCAGGCCAATTTAAAGTTGATCATGTTAGACTGATGTAAACTCTTAAATTTGTATTGAAAATAATGTTTTTAATAAAGCATCATATAATCATCTTTCTGTTGCTTACACCAATTGGCGAAATGACTTCTTCTCTGTTGCATTATACTGTACCAAAGAGAATAAAACCAAGGGACTGTTGCATTAAGGGTTCTGTTCCTCCCACAGCCAGTGCACCCAAAGCTATGGTGACCATAGCAAGCTGTTCTTTGAAACTCCTGCCGGACATTACACCCAGAACTTCTCACAAGGGCCTCAGTTCTCAGTCACAGCTTGATGGAAGTTGAGGTTCAAACCATCCTTTAAAGCGTTTCACCATTCAGTTCCTATGCTGACCCCAGACCTCAATCTGTCGATGTGAGTTTGTAATAAATTGTAATAGCATCTCCAACGCCAATCCTGGGTTTACAGCAATAAACCATATCAGAAGAACCAATAAAATCTGCCCTGCTAACAAGCTCTTCCATGCACTGGCTATAAGCCATAAATAGACTTCCCAGTAAGAAAACCGGGGGCAGTCCGGCCAGCCCTCCAGCAGCCATTCCTTGGGAGAGGGCAAAGGCAAAGCTGGATTGTGATGCCCGCAGGTTTGTTCCCCAAGCACAGCGCTAGCAGGTGTGCTACTGGCACCACAGGACAAAGCACCTGTGCCTTCAAGTTGTGTCAATAATGGGGTGTGTGGGGGAAGGCAGCAGAGAGAACTGAAATATCCAGCAGGTTTAAAACATACAAATATCCTATCTACAGGCCTGGTGACGGAAATTAACTAAGAAGGCTCTGTTAACTCGTAGTGACCTAATGGAGCGTTTAAACGCTGAACACTGACCTGCTTACTCAAGTACCAGTATGATCAGTCTCTGAGGAAAGCCATGGTTTCTCTCCATGTGTTCTTCCAGCACAAGCTCTCTCACTGGGACGCGGGCACCACCTGTGCAGCACCGGGCAGCTCCGCTCTGCCCATCCTCGCCTTCCCTTGCTTAAGCCTGGAACCTCCTGCTGCCTCCCTGTCCTACCGGCAGCCCAGCTTGCAGCTACCAACTAACTTTCCTCTTGGAGAAGGGCTTGCACGAGTTTTAACCTGGCAGACACCTGACCGCTCAGCACCCCTGCGCCCCTCCCTGGCAGCCTCGCATGCCTGACGCGAGTCTCCCGTACGAAAATCCATCGCTGGAAACACGGCGTTGCCGAGGCGCCGCTAAACACTCAAACAGAGCTCGGTCTGGGCGACATCCCGCAACATTTCCCAGCAGAAGGAGCCGCAGGAGCTCTCCCAGCTCCGCGCGGCGCTGCGGGAGCGGCGATGTCGGGCGGGCTCTCCTCGCTGCCCCGCCCCGCCGAGCGCGGCCCCGCGGGAACCTGCAGCGGGCGGGGAAGGAAGGAGGGCTCGGCCCTTTCCCGCTCGGGGCTCGACGGACCTCAGCCCCGCGGGTGGCGGCACTGCCCGGGCCCAGCCCGCCATGACGCGGTGGGTGACGGCGGTGCTGGCGCTGCTCCTCTGCCCGCTGCGGCCGGGCAGTGCCGCGCTCCCGGCGCCTGCAGGCACCCGGCTGCGGGAGGAGGGCGGCGGCGGCGGCCGGGAACACGAGAAAGCGGCGGCGGCTCTGCGGGGAGGTGACCCTGCCCGGTGGAAGCCCCCGTGGCTCTTCCACCGCCATCCGCGCTGCGGGGCTGGGGGGACTCTGCGGGCCGGGGGATGGAGGCCGGGCGCCGAGGGCAGGCGGAGCTCCCCGGGCCGGCGACATCGGGCCGCCGCCAGAACCAGAACCGCTGCCCGGCGACATCGGGCCTCCGGGAGGAGCCGGGCGAGGCCTCTAGGTCATTATACTGTTCTTTCGCTCCGTAAAGACATGAAGTGGTGGGGTTAACTCGTATCTGAAGATGTTTTTAGCATATCGCTCAACCACAAGGTTTGTTGTGCTGTCAAAGAAAGACATCAGATGAGTTTGACGCAACTAGTTCTCAGCGTGCATGTTTTGTCTGTTTCACGTCAATTTGAGGTGAACAGCTCTTGTTAACTGATTTTATGTTTACTGTTGCTAACCTTTTCTTTCTCTCCTCCTACGGTTTTGTCCCTGCTGCTAACTTAATATTACCCACAATTATTTTTTTATTCCTTCAGGAAAGTGCTAAAAGAATTAGATTATTGAATTCATTATCAAAAGATAATACGACTGCTGTCTATGGAATAAATCAGTTTTCTCACCTGTTTCCTGAAGAGTTCAAAGGTACATTTTCTGGTTTCTTCTAATGCCTTTCCTGTTATTTTTTTTATTCTTTCCCAGAACCTTGTGTCTTTCACATTTACAGATTCTTCCCGTGCTGATAGTCAGCTAATTTACAATGGCTGGTACCAAACTGTAAGTACTTCTGGAGGATACAAAAATCCCCTTCATATTCTGTGGTCTTGCAAGGTTGAATTGCCCACAGCTTGAGTATGTTACAGCATTCAGTCATTTCTGGTTTTCCTTTTTTCTTCTCACTGCTCTTTAAAGCCTTCCTCAGTTGCAGCAGGAGAAAGGAAGATACACAAGGTTCTTCCTTTTTGCAAAAGGAAGGTACACAAGGTTCTCCAGTAAGTTCATATTCCCTACGCCAGCACAAAATTGACTACAGCCCAAACAATGCTTGGAGGTTCATGGCCACATAATGACAGCTGGAGCTTTCTCAAGCAATATGACATACTTAATTTTTTTTTCTAGAAATTTTTTCTGATACCTTCCTTTCTTGCTGTTCATATCTGTTGTTACATATTCTATTCATCAGAGGATTTATCATCTTGTTTTAATTTTAAATAATTAAACAGCATTTTTTAGTGAAAGCCCAGCAACTTGCAGGTGTTTAGGAATCTTTACTTCATTCTCCTCTTATTTGCCCCTTGTACATGGCTAAAACAAAATGTTTTTAAGTAAAATGTTTTGGAAATTTTCAAGTAATATTTGTTTAATGGAGTATCTACGGTTATTGTTCAACTTCAGAAAAGCTTCACACTTCCTGCCCACATGCCCTACACAGAATATTTCTGTTCTTTTTGAAACTGTAGAAATACTTATATTCATTCTGGAGTATAATGATTATTTTAAAATACATGAAGTCTTTAATGTAGAATGAGATACAATCTCATGGTTGTAACTGTAGATCAAAGTTACCTCTGAATTCTGGTAAAGTTGTTTCTGGCATATTTTTTTGTTCATAGACTTAAAGATGTTTGTATTCTGTGTTTAGCTATTTACCTGAGAAGCTTACCTCACAAACTCCCCAGATACAGAAAAGAGCCAAAGGGGAAGGAAAAACCTCTGCCAAAGAAGTTTGACTGGAGGGACAAGAAAGTCATTGCAGAAGTGAGAAATCAGCAGACAGTAAGTCATGGTGTTTCCTGTTCCTGTTCTCAGCAGGTCGGCTGTAGAGCATAGGGAAGGCTCCTTGGCCAGTTGAACATACACAGAGTCATGTAGCATTTTATGCAAAGCAGTATGATAAGAAAAAGAATGAGGTGTAGAAGTTGTGCATTCAGAAACTGCCGTATATTTTTTGATCTAATTAACTGAATCTCCAAATATTTTGCACCATGTGCATTTTGTATTTTTCTGAAGGAACCAAGGTAAGTTCAGTACTTGATCTCATCCCACCTGGAGAGGTGTAGATCCTTTCCTGTTGTTTTTCTCCCATGACTGAATCCCCTTGGCTGGTCAACACCCAAATCTTCACCAGTGAATTTCTCAGAGGATGAATTCATGATAGGGAAGTAATCAGACCCCACACAATTACAGTTTATCCCAAAGTGGTTATGGTCACTGATAAGAAACAAGCTGTTCAATCCCCAGTGTCTCCTTTCCATGCTTCACATAGGATCTTGTGAGGAATAAATTCTGCTGCTCATTTTAAATGTCACAGTTCAAAGAGCCTAGAATTGCAGTATAGACTGTTATTGTATAAGATTTTTTTCTATTATGTTTAATTTCACTTTAACATTTATTAAACTCTTATCTGTTTCTACAAAATTCTAGAAAAACTTACTAATGTGGTTAAAAACTGATTTCATCCTGAGGCCACTTTTTTTTTTTTTTTTAATAGATATCTCACAGTAAAAAGCATCCTCAGACCTATTGTCAAGAACAAACATTCATTAGGAAGGAGTCCTTAAAATAAGACACCTGTAATGCATTTCTAGCATTCAGAGGGCAATACAGGGGGAAAAACAATTCAGCATTTTAAATGGATGATAACATTTCTTTATTAGTGTCTTAAAAACAGGGTTCAAGGATGATGTATTAAATGAAGAGAACTGGAAGACTCTTTTGCCTCTTTCTTCATATTGAGCATCAAAACCAAAACTGACTCTTGCTTTCTTTGCCATTTTTCTTTTCTCTCTACCAGTGTGGAGGCTGCTGGGCTTTCAGCGTTGTAGGTGGCATAGAGTCTGCCTATGCAATTAAAAGAAACACCCTGGAAGAGCTCAGTGTGCAGCAAGTTATTGACTGCTCATACAATAACTACGGCTGCAACGGGGGATCCACAGTTAGCGCTTTGAGCTGGCTGAACCAGGTTTGGAACTCTTCATAAAAATCCCAAAAGACTTCATCAGCTTGTCTATTGGCATTCTTATTTATTGGAAAAAAGTGATGGGGAAGGTGAAATGTACAGTTTGCTATTTTTAATCCTATGTGTGTGTGTGCATATATGCATACACATATGTGTATATGTATGTATACTTATTTATTTAGTTTGGAACCAAAAGGGAATTAGTTCAAGCAGAATTGAAATTTGCTTGCAACTTTATGGTCCATAAATATTCTTGTGAACATAACAGATCAGTCCACAGGGGCTGAAAATAATGTTCCTGAACTCATTTGCAGGCATACAGTATCAGTGTAGACAGAACCACCTATGCATATGGCACTTTGTGGATTCAAAGCACCAACATCTGGGGAAAAGGAAGGATCTTGGCATTTTCTCTTCTCAAATTTCAGTAGTTTCTGTTGCAAACACTGTAAAATTATGTACAAGTGTGTGTGGAAAACCTCAGAATAAAATGAACTGTGTTTACCTTTGTTTCCCTTGCAGCCCAAAACATTGCAAATGCATTCAGAGTTTCTATTTGAGTTGTTGCTAACACATTTTGTTCTGTTAAAAATTCAAAATGTGCGTTAATAACATAGGTAAACAGAAACATTTTAATATCTTTGAAATAAAAAGTACTCTATCAGATTGAATTACAAACATACAAAAAGAATTTGTTAGGTTTTTTGAATTTAAAAAAAACACCCAAAATTTAAGAAATGGTAATTCAAGCCCTGAGGAGTAATATACCCATGTCTAATAACAGTCTCAATAACTTGTTTAAGTTTGAATATCAAGAACAACAGAGCATGCTCACCTTTATTCCTCTGAAGCAAAAATTCCCTCTTACTTGGCAGCAGAAGAACCACAAATGAATTAGGCTGAAGAAGTCACTGTCCTAAACATGCTGTACTGCAGAAGACATGAAAAGTATAAAAGGCTGATGCATACATCATGTACTAGCATGAGAATTACATGCCAAGAGCAGAATTGGACATTACAGTATTTTATATAACTTTTTGGGATACTTGTGCTTCTTGAACTGTCCCAAGGAGAGTATAATTTTGTGGAAGTCATTTGAAGAGAATGAATAGTTCATTAATGAACTGAATGAATATCTGTATCTTGAAATTGACAGCATTGCTTATGAGGATAGTTTCTTATTTAAAGATTTCTGAATCCCTTCTGAAGCTCAGTGAACAAGGAAGCTGGAGATAATAAATACGTATTTCACAATAAGACATTCTTACTTCTAATATTGCCCTGTGCACACTGAATTTTGAGTGGGTTATGTGGTCATTCTCTCTACATTTTGAGCTGCATAGCAGTAAAGTCAAATGCATTAAATTCTTACTCAATTTCTTCTTGCAGACAAAAGTAAAACTCGTGAGAGATTCGGAATACTCTTTTAAAGCTCAGACAGGACTGTGCCATTATTTTGAGCGTTCGGATTTTGGAGTTTCAATAACAGGATTTGCTGCATATGATTTCAGGTAGCTATTATTTGTTCTTTGTTGTGTAGCTGTGTGCTGGAGAAGGATTAATGCATAACATCTTTGAGAGTTAAGACTTGCCACAATGAATCCACTCAACACTGCCGTCACTAAGCCTGTTCAAATGAGACAGCTTGTGTCTTGACATTAGGTCTTTTAAATTGGCTATAAACTGGAACATAGAGTCAATTACAGTTTTTAATATATGAGTATTACACTGCTTTTGTCAGAAACAGTAAATCCTACCGATAGAACTGGAATTTATTGAAAAAATTAGGAAGCATTCAATTACTTCAACAGTCATGCATTTACATATCTACCCACATCCTCTCCAGCCCATGACCTTAGAAACAGTGTTGTCAACTGAACTCTGTAAAAACTTCAGCTTTTTAGGTTTCTGTGTGAAGAAATTTCATTTCTAATTTTTATCAGTTCAGCACATTTACTGAATAAAGACAAGAAGTATTATTCTGACTAGGAATTGTGTTACTTCTAGACATAAGTAACTAAAATAAATTGTATCTTTGCTGGTCTGTAGTTGCTAAATTTAGTTAATGAACATATCATGCAGTGATAAAAATTTCCTGCTCTAGTACATTAGATAAATAAAACTGTATGAGGGTTAATGATAAATGTCTGATAGTGGAAATGTCCTGTGTTTTGATATGTTTGAGACACATACTTCAGTGCATTATTATGTTAAGAGGTACTTCTGTAGGTTTAAAAAACAGTGGGAAATTCTAATACAGACTAATGGTTTGTTCAAAGAAGAGCGATGTACAAAACTACGTCGTGCTCTCCATTGCCCAGTGGCTTGACCTAGAAACCTGTAACTTTTTATTAGCATTATGTTTGGATCTACACCTGTCCCATAATTTGTGTGTCCTGTATTTTTATCACTGTGTTGTAGTATATGAAAGGTATAATTACTGATATGTGCTACGTGATATGTAGAATTTGGAGGAAATAGTTTAATTGATTTTTAAACTGTTCTTAACAAGCAGATTACAATCACTCTAATCACTTTAGTGTGCTAACTTAAGTAACTTGGTACTTTTACTCACTTTTTTTGCAGTGGTCAGGAAGAGGAAATGATGAGGATGCTTGTCAGCTGGGGCCCTTTGGCAGTGACAGTCGATGCCGTTAGCTGGCAGGATTATCTCGGTGGAATCATACAATATCACTGCTCCAGTGGAAGAGCAAACCATGCTGTTCTTATCACTGGTTTTGACAGAACAGGTGCGTTTCCACCAGCTGAACTTCAGCACAGTAGGTTTCTTTTACTTGCAACTTGCCTTTTGTGGCATAAGTAATCAAAATCCAGAACTCTGTTTTCTGTTGGAAGCTGTTGGGTTTGATGTCACATGAGTTCAGGAAGTTCTGTGAAGATCACCTCATCTTCACATCAGCCAGAAGAAAAACTCTTTACGTCATTTCTTCTTCAGTTCTGTGGGACTTCATCCTTGTAAAGACCATGGCTGTGTGTGTCTTTATGCTAGAAAAGCCCATATCCAGTCTTCCCATACCAGAATATTAGCTCTGTTTTCTGTGTGAACAACAGCAGGTTTCATCAATCCATCAAAAACTGTGAGATACTGAAATGCTAACTAACTCTTCTCAAGTCTCATGTTGTCTCTTGTTCATGACATGTCTCTTCCAGGTAGCATCCCTTACTGGATTGTACAGAACTCTTGGGGGCCGACATGGGGAATAGATGGCTACGTTCGTGTTAAGATCGGCAGCAATGTCTGTGGTAAGTCTGACAGAAAGTAAGTGGTAAAGGCCATGGGCTGGGATATGTTTCTCAATGGCTATAAAAAATTAATATAATCATGATAAAGATATAATAACATAATAAAGATATGAGATAAATCATTGCTATGCTTTAAAAGAGATTAAATGAATCCAGATGGAAAATAAATGAAGTGGTTGCTAGTTCAACCAAGCCATGTAGTTGAGTGATTGAAAAGCACCACGTAAAGGCAAAGTTGCATAAGACAAAACAAATAATCGAAGTACTGTTGTCCCTTACCATGCAGAGGTAATGTCATTGTGAAATATCCGGCCAGATGTGATGGTTTTAGGTGGGTGCCATCGCTGTACTCCCTGTAGGTGAAACAGCTACTGTCCTTGTCTGCTGGGTGCCGTTATCTCTGGGCTCAGTTTAGCAAACAGATCTGAAAAGCAAATCTACCTGGGAATTGTGTACCTTGCTTGTGGCTTTTCTTGTAGGACAGAGATACATCCTTTTAGTGCTAGTTTGATCTCCTGCCCTATTGCTGTTTGCATTAATTTTTTTCTTTGAGGGATTTCTGTAGCATTAAATACCCAGTTTCTGCTAGATATGAAGGTAACACAAGTCAAGCTCCAGTTTATCATCAGATTGCTGAGCCAAATTGGTGGGATATTCCCAGTAGACAGGAAGTGCTGTGTATCTGTTGTAATTTTATGTGTCAGAGTAACCCATTGGCTTTCCCTTCTGTGTGTGTTTTACAGTAGCTCTCAGCCATTGCAAGAGGTGTTACATTAACTGAGTCTTCTGCACATAAAGACAATCTTCAGTTTGCCTGCACTTTCAGTAAAGATCAGAGCGATGCATCCAATCATAGCTTTCTCATGTAACTGAATCTTTGTTCTTACTGTTGTTGTATAAACAACTTGGAAAGAGAAATTTAGAAATAGTGATAAAGCAAGTCAATTGGAGAGATGGCAGGGAGAACAAATGTGTTATTTTAAAAACGTTTTCCTTCAAAAAGCAGGATCTTTGGCATTTTCTGTAGTGTAGCACACATGAACAACCCAGCAAAGGACAGTAGTTGCTCCTTTTCCCACAGAAATGTCTTCTGATTTAGAGGTTCTTTGCAACTACCAGGATAGAAAATTTTGAACATAAAAGCAGAGGAAGGAGGAGATTAGTTTTCAGCTATACACAGTGCCAGGCAAGGAAGAAATAAAAGGGTTGCAGATGATTCCCTGGGGATTCTTACTGTCATGGCCTGGAGGGGAGAGGGCATTATATGAATATGAATATGAATTCTGGGAAGTCTCCACTTCAGTATTTATTAAAACCAAATTTTATATCATTTCTAGGTATAGCAGATACAGTTTCAGCAGTATTTGTTTGACATTTCCCTGGACCTCTACAACTGGTCAAAGACCACAAGTATCATGAGGACAGACACTGTATATGAAGATGTAAATCAAAACACCATTTTCAAAGATAAGAAGTGGATGTAAAGGCAATTCCTGCAAGTCCTGGCTGAAGTTTTTAAATTTTTTTTCATTTGGAATTTGTGTTGAATGCGGAATTTCTCATGGAGTAAGAGGACTCAACTGCTGAGTGCACAAATAGAAGCTACAGTGATGAACTGAAGCCTCAAATGTAAGCTTTATTTAGGTGTTGAGTACTACTCCATAGAAGAATTTTAAAAGGGAAGAAATGATGACAAATAAGAAGGAATTTAGATCAAAAAATGAATAGTATAAGAGTATATTTGAAATTACTTGCATCGAAGAATCATCATAAGTAGCAGTTTAGAAAGTCAGCAATTACAGAATATATCCAACAGGTGAATGTTAAATTTCCCTCATTAATTGAATTCAAGAGGTGGGACTTGCTGGTAATGAAAAGGTGTTCCAGCTTTGCGGAGCTGTGAAACTGGAGCTGTAGGCAAATGTAACCAGAACTCACAGTACAATGAAATATGTAATTTTAAAATGCTCTGAATTTTTCACCTGGAATGCTTTACTTGTATCTTTTAAGAAGGCCTACTATGAAAAGTATTGAAGCAATTCTGTAATTTTTGCACTCAATGACTGTACTGTGGTTTTATATTAGTTTTGTATAACTTTTTTATGATAAATGCAATGAATATTTATAATTGTCTTTTGTTAAGTGTTGCTGTTAAGTCCTCCTAATTGTTAATATTTTAAATGAAAGAATGTTAATTTAAAATCAAGTGTGATGCTTCTTTACTTCAGGTTTTGCTACTTACTGAATTTACTTAGCTGAAGACTTCAGTTTTAAAAAATGTGAAGTTTTCTGTAGTCTGAGTGTTGTGTAGTCTGGCCTTCCCTGAGTGGCTTACAAACAACAGATAGCAGACTTCCCTGACTGGAAAACAAAGTCCCTAATGGGCACAGATAAGAGTAATGTGGTCATAGCAATATGAAACACAGACGTGCCTCCACTGTTTTTGAGCTGCTACTGCCAGCTGTAAGTTCCTGAAGTTCTGTGGTAGAGAGAATGTACCAGAAATGCCAGCCTACAGTGTGTGTCTTTCCAAAGGAAGCACTTAAAAAGACAAAAGTCCATTTAATGAGAAGACAACACTGCTTTATCGATATTCTGTAGCCAAAGTTGCCTTTTTATTATATGCCAATTTGAATAAAAATCACTTTAAATGCCTGTCATCCTCTTGTTTGAACTTTATAGTTTCCTTTAGAAGAAGACTTAGCAAAGGTGAGCTTTAATACTGCTTTATTTGAAATGCAAAGTAAGTACTTATATCTGCTATTTTTAACAGTATTTCTACATAAGGGATTTACATTCACATGTAAAGAGATAGCAACACAATTCTTGATGTATTAGAAGTTCAGGATGGTTTAGCTTCTATAGATTCAGGACTTAATTTTTTTGAATCTAGCTTTTGAAACTTTTAACCCAAAATTCCTTTTGAAATTGCACTAGAGCTTAGAAACTAATATTCTTCTGAAGGTGATGAGACTGATTGTATCCTCAACTAGACATAAATTAGTAACAACCATTAGGCAAACAAGCAAATACGAAAATATGTACAAATAAGTCATGATCATAATAACTGCATGTAATTTTCTCCCTTTCTCTAGGTGTAGGCATTAAGAAGCCAGCTAAGAGTTAAATTGGGCATTGGGCTGAATTGAGGTATCATTTTACTCTTAACATAGGCTAACTCAGTACAGATGTACTTTTTACAAGCAGTTAATTTCTTCCACAAGCCAACTGTACTATTCACAAAGCTGTCATACATAAATACATATTTACACACCCACACTCCTTGTGGGAAGGGCTGGGAGCACCATTCAAGGTGAAGTTCTTTACAGCAACCAGCCTAGACAGGCAGGCTAGTCAGAGTCATCACTGCTGAAGTAGGAGCTGTCACAGTATTCCGCTGTGTAAAGGAATTTATGAATGCTTGGGTTCATCTTTGGAATCCAGTGTCTTGGCACCAGAAATGTTGAGAGATTGAACAAGTCCACAAACACCTTGTATCTGTCACTGAAAAAGAGAATTGGAACAATAATTCCATCAGCATAGAAGGCCATCATTTCTAAATCCTCACTAATCATTCCTTCTTATGCAAATAATAAGATTCCTTGCACTAACCCTCCTGAATATTGCAGAGCAAGAATCCAGTCCTAACTTTCTAGGGCATAGCAGATTAGGCTTAATAGGGATCTATAGTAACATCTTTCTTCTGAAAATGCAGAGTCCATAGGGTGTGATCTCTAGGAGAATTCATCTAGGAACAGTAATGTTAACCTGATATTAAGGAAATAGTGGGAGAGCTTTCTAAAAAAGACAGTGGCTACTCAATCCTCAACATCAGCCTAACCATCTGCTTTAACTCTGCCCTCTGTTCCACTGGTTGTGACAGTAGTTGCTCACAGCACTACGTGGTGGTTCACAGCTCTTTGAGAACAAACCTCAAAGAAGATCCTCTTTTAAGGAGGTCGTGCAGTTAGAAGTCATGCTAGGGAACACAAACTCAGAGCAGCTGGGGCTCACTTCCAGCCTGTGTCACCTCATCAACTTGGGCTAGCTGGCACACAAACTGAACCATGCAGGGTTAATATTATTGCTATCACCGCAACTCCTGGACCCCTCGACTGAGAATTACAGATGGCACTTTGGATGAGTGATCAAAAGGAGTTCTTTTTGCTCTAAAAGGATACTTGAGCACCAGAAGAGTCAGCAGCCCTTTGGCCTCCAGTGAGCTATCTGAAATATGTCTCCCAGCATCAGAGTATTCATGAAGGGCATCATTGCAGGTAACAGGGGAAACCTGTTATTTCTACCTCACTGTTGAGCGCAAGTAGTGGTAGCCTGATGAGCCTCCAGTGCCAGCCTTGCCACCAATCATTCTGTGCACCAAACAGACATGGTTATCTAAAGGATACAGCAGGAGAAAATGGCACATGTCAGTACTTAGATATAACTAAAGAGTCACACTTGTTAAAGGTCATTCAGAGATCTTTACAGGGATACAGAACTATTAGGTCTTCAGCAATGCAGGAGTTAATTCTGCCATTCCTCAGTCAATTAATATAAAATTATTGTTATTTCAGAATGAATGTGCTAATTTGTTACACATTACTGTGCTCTGTTAATACAGAATTATGCATTCCCTTATGTTTGTCTAGATAGGGAAGGAGGCAGAAGGAATATTTGCATATAAAGACATGTCATTATGGCTTTTTGGGATATATTGAAAAATAGATATCTGTCCATTAAATAACATAGTACACTTAAAGCAGCTCACAGAAGTGGTATAGCTATACCTCTATACCTATGTATCTAATGATCACAGAAGCAGCTCTTTATCTTTCCTCCTGGCTGAAGTACAAACAAAAAAAGTCATTCCTAAAGCATGAACTCCAAAGCTCAATTCTAAGACTGGGTGTAACTCAGAACTCAGAATTTAATTACATCTAGAAGAGGGAGTGTCACAGTCAAAATAAGTCAAACTTACATCTCCATTTAGTCATGAGCACATCAAGATCCATAAGGGAGGTAAGAAGCTGAAAGGGAACCTGGAAACGAGGCTCCTCCCTTGGAAAAATTAAACAGAAGACAGTGACACCTCAGCATAAGCTGTATTTTACCAAGTTGCATTTCACCAGTGCTTAGTGACTTAAAGCATACTTTTCCTAAACTGGTACTGAAATATCAGTAGATATTTTAATAAATGCTTTTGCTGTCTAAGTCTTGATCTTCCCCTTTATTTTTGAACTGGACTCCAGATCTTTCTAGACAGGTAGAACAAGGCATTTACTAGTTACAATCTGAGAGGCAGCGTCTGGTCAAGCAAGGACCAGCTGCCCAGAGGAGATGTGCAGCCTCCATTGCTGAAGATCCTCAGAACTCAGCTGGGCATGGCTCTAAGCAGCCTGGTCTGACCCGTGAGCAGTATCTGACTAATCAGGGTTCCCTGGAGAGCTGGAACAGATTGCTTCCCAGAGCCCATTCCAGCCTAACTGAACCTCTTCACCTCTCCTCCTGCCAGCCACCATCACAGACACACCTTACAGCATTACCTGTAGAAGTAAATCATCAAGGCCCCCTTCAGTGCTTTGTAGGACAGTCGTCTCTCTCCTGCAAAATACAGGGGTCCTTAGTTTGTTGCTCATTCTCCGGCAAGTTTAATGCTGTAACAAATGTTTATCAATAACGTGTGTAAAACACACAGAGTGCATATTGACAAATGGTAATGAAATCTACCTGTACTGAGCAGATGCTCATGGCGTTTTTCATCAAATAATGAAAGTAATACGTCTCTCTGTTTTTGGAATTCAGATAGTAAGTCATCTTTTTCTTCTGATTCTTCTTTGGCCTTTGGTATTTAAAGCAAAGACAAGTTTTAGAATTCAACAGGGAAAATTAAGCACTTGAATGACTCATTATGCAACTTTTATTTAAATAAATACTCTTAAGCTTGCATCTTAGATGTAAGAACTGTATTTTCAAATAAGATACATGAATCACTGTCCTTTGAAAGGTACAAATTACCAAGAAATGTACAATTAAATAGATTCCAGCACAACTCAGATAAATGAATATTCAAACAAACTGGAAATTTATAATGTTTTTGGTTTAGAGGCCTTAAAAAATTTTAATCATAATTTGTTTGAAGTCTGTTTTATTTGTTTTCAAGGCAAAAAAATTATATCTTTGAAGAGCTGTGGGCAAGAAAATTGTAAATAAAAAGTTTAGATAAGTTAGAAAGTCATAAACAGATATGCTCAGGAAGTTGATAAATTCTTGTGGTTTTTTTTTCATTAAAAATGAAAAAATTAAAAAATGTTGTTTAAAGCTGCGAGTCTTAAAATAGTCAGGGATTTTCTGGTGTTTATTTGCCAGGGCAATTCAAATGATCACAGAGCAGCAAATTGCCATATACTTTTAAACAGAAATGGGCTGTTAATAATGACATTCCATATCCACAGTTCAGAGGCCCAAACTTCATATTTACTCTAGACTGTAGATGCAAGTACTAATTAATGGTGAAGTTGTAGTTTCAGTAAAATCAGCTTCAGCCCTTCCATTGATACAATCCATCCCTTTTGCAATCAAAATCATCCATGTTATTTCGTGCTTTAAATTTTCTTAGATGTCAAATTAAAAAAATATTCCTGTTTACTTAAGGATTTGCAAATTTTTCTGCTTCTTGCAGACAAAGACTGATGAAGATTAAGTGAAGTGAGTAAGAAACTTTGAGTAAGCAAAAAAGTTAAATTTTCGTCAGAATATCATTTTGCCAGATGTCTCTGCTTATAGGTAGTTCAAGAGTACACTATATACCTGTATCAAGGCAAATTCCTCTTCTAGTCCTCTTAAAATATTCTCTTCAAATTGTCCCCAGAAATCAAATACTTCCGCATCAAGTCCTGGAGTTCTTTCCAACCATGCCTTTAATAATAATAGTAGTAATAAGAAAATGTTCGAACAATAACAATGCAACTGCATTATCCTAGAATTACAAGTTATAACAAGATAAATTCTACTACTACAGTTCTGGTTTAGTACCATGTATAAATGCTTATTGCATCCACATGGATGATTTACACCTGCAAAATGGTGCCATACCAACCCCCTCAGGTTCCAGATTGCATGGCTAATTTTGAAAACAGAAGCTCTCTCCTTCTAAGGATATCTTTAAAACAAACTACAGAAAAAAAAATCTTATTCCACATATATATAGGATGATAGTAATGATAAATCTCAGAAGGAAGACATAGAGCTATAGTTTTTAACCTGTCTAACGTCCATCAATAGCTAACAGTGGGACTGTTTATAAAGTTTTCCTCCCACGAGGGCTTATGGTCATGAAACTGCAAATGAAATAGTGCATTTACATTCTTAGCTCACGCTTCCACAATGCAATTTACCAGTTTAACAGCCAGAGTTTTCAGATGAAAGGGAGATGCTGTGAAAAATCAGTTGGTTTATTAACAACTAACTCTCTTTCATGCCAAATTTGTCAAGAATCCAAAACACAATTGACAGAGAATTTGCCAGCATGCTTGTTTCTCTTAAGGTAGGAGAATTTGTCGCCGACACTAATGAAGGACATTCTTGGGAGATGGGGAAAATGAAGCAAGGTCCAAGACAGAGTTTGTTACCTCCACCAGTTGCAGTAATGTTGGTTCTTGCTCTGATTTAAGCAGTAGCTCATGATCCTGTCCCTTGAAGTTGTCACGGTAATGCCTTCTGTTATAAGGGACTCTCAGACTTTGGGGAACACCAATCTTGTTCTCTAGCAAGCGAAACTGCAGGCTCTGAAAACCTGAGGCTGGGCTTAGGTGGTATCTTTGGGAACAGAAGAAAAGAAGATACAAAATGGTGAGTTTCTCTTGTTCTCAAAAAAAAACCTCCATATGTCACATCTGAAGAATATCAAATAGCTATCTGAGGACTTTTTTATATGCCTGCATTTAGGAAAAGAAAAAAAACCCAAGAAATTTGAATGCAACTACAGTGTACATATAGCATAATCTCATTTTATAGTTCTGTATTGTTTGTGCACACACAGGTAGTGCAAATGTAAGTGTGGGAATTTGTGCTTTGAAACGGCAGCTTTGTGTATGTGATGTACAGGAGGCAATGTCAGTGAACATCATTTCCTTTCCAAACAGACTAAGCAGCTGCACCCCAAAAAGCTGTTACAAAAATTTTCACAGCAATAACGTGTCAATAAATGCATTTTAAATAGTCTTGATACACAGCAAAATTCCTGTATATCATTGCATAAAATAGACTATACATGCAATATATGTGCAATATTGTATATTGCCTTATTCTATAGAGTAGAATAACGCTAAGAAAAACTTCCATTGAGTTTTTTTTTTAATAATTCTTTAATGGGAAGCTTAAGAGTTAACTCATCTGACCATGCTGAAAAACAATTACTAATAAAAGTAACCTGAAATACCATATTGCTAGATGATTGCAATGCATTTTGAATTGTGAGCACAATATTTGAGAGAGACACATCACTGATTTAATCTTGTGTTTACTTATCAAATGACAGCATGTGGTTGAAAAGCTGAAGCAAGTACGGATCAAAACGGATGATTAGCCCATGGATTTCCCCTGCTGTGGTGTAATGCTAGACTCAAACAAGTGAAGAAAAATTGTAGTTCCCTGCTCTTTTTAATAGGGAACATTAAAAGATAGAAGGGAAAGGGTAGCAAAATACAGATGTGGATAGGATGCTGGATGGCACTGAGGTCACAAGGCAGACAGATATGCACAAGTGACACAAACAGGAGAAGAACAGGAAAGGAAAGCAGTGGATGAAGCTGTAACACATGGCAGTGTGGTGGAAGGACCTAGATGTAGTGAAGGAAGAGAAAGAAATGCCATGTGAGAGCTGAGACAAGGCAAAGGATCCCAGAGAAAGCCTGAGCAGAAGGCAGAAGTACCCACCATCCAGCCCAGCATTACACTGAGCTGCTGCTGGACAGCAGAAGTTACTGAGGAAAAAGAACAAGGGACAGCAGTGCTTCCTTCAGCCACTTGAAGCCCCCAGCCCTGCAGACCCAAGGCAGCACCATGCAAACCAAGACAGCTGAAATACCTGTTTGATCATCTAGGGAGAATGCGTGTCTCTCCCCAAAGCACTTCTGTGATTTGCCATAGAACAAGGCTTCAGTCTGCAGTGCCAAGTTTCAACTAAATTGCTGGAAGGACCGTGAGCTATTTCTGTTGTTTCTGCTGTTTTAACTTTTGACCCTGAAACCAGCCAGCAGCACCCTACACAAAAGCGTCAGCAATTCACTTGTACTTCTTTGCAGAACATGCTGGACTCACAGTCAGGGTCAGTTTCATAACTGACCCTTGCACTTTAATGTCACCTTTGCCTCTCCAAGGTGAGCTCTCAGCTTGCTGGCAGACACCAGCACACAGGCAAAATTCACAGTCAGTTCTAAGGACGGGAATTACCAGCTCGTGGATTTCTGTGGAGGAATAATAAGTCTTTACCTGAAATCAAAGAAGTCCAATGCAGTCATAGTTTCCAAAACTGAGAACTGTTCCACAAGTAATTTTAGAATCAATGAAATTCTGTTCATCCGGGTAATAACCTTCAGCATGTTCCTCTCATCTCTCACCTGTAGAAAAAATGAAGATCATAACCAGAATGGTGTTTTCTCTAGCTCCTACCTAGTTATTTCATGTCTTTTCACTGTTGTACATCACTATAGTTCCCAAATCCTTCCCATATGAAATCTATAGAGGCAGAATCTCATGTGAATAGAGCCCTCTGGTTTTAACTTAAAACTGAAACTCTAATTTTCAATTACTGAAATCCATTTTTTTCTGACTGATGTTACATTACATCCAGGCCTATCCTGCAGGGTTTTTTCCTTTCCTATGTTTTTGACTAAAATAGAAGGCAAAGAAATTAAATTCTAAAGCAAAATAATTTATAATTTCCTATAATTACAGTATTATTGTAACTTAATATTATATAATATGAAAATGGTATACTTTGTTATAATTACTTCTGGAATAATTTCTATTCTTGTTGTATTCTACAAGCCATAATGCAGGTATGGAAATTACTTAAAAGCTGAGAAGCAAAGTAATTTGACACCTACATCAGGAAAGCACATCTAAACCATGTTCGTCAGAAATGTTTGCATTAGCAAGCAGAGAAGAAGAGAAAAGACTACATCTGGTGGGAAATAGAAAATATTAAATGGAAAACACAGACGTTCTTTATTTTTACTAACTTAAACTTTGCCTGCAGAGCAGTCTGCTGAAATTCCTTTCAGTTTCAATGGGATTAAACTTCTCTTGAAAATCTGGGCATGCAACCAGGAAATATCAAACTACAAAAAATGGCAGATGATAATAATTTCCCTAATTGCTTGGCTGTGTGCTTGACCTTAAAACTGACATTTCAAATTCTGATTACAAGCCAGGCTTCATTTTTCACAAAAACAAACAAACAAACAGAAAGTAAAGTTCTTAGGAACTGATTATGGCCAGTTATAATTTGATAAAATATTAAACTAAAAAGCCTATGAAATTAGGAATATAGTAGACAATAGAGAACATTTTCATTGGACCTTATGAAAAGAAAGTTCCTTCTTTCAGTCTGGTCTAGTTTCAAATTTTCTTTGTAGACACATATTAATGAATTACTCAAGGTATTTCTCAAACTGCATGCAGTCAGATTTTTCTGTGGATGTAGTATCAACTCAAGAGTTTTCCATTCTTACCTAATGTGTGTTTAGCTTTGGACAAATAGGAAGATTTGCTTATATTTGTAATTTTCAGAAATTCTCACACAGTATTACACTGCTTTGGATTCTTGCTTCACTGTTGGATTTGCTATTAAACAATCACAAAAATGAATTCTCCTCACAACAGTCGTTGGAAGGAAGGAGATAGTATGTAGACTTCAGAAACTGATCAAAGCAGAAATTACTTTTCAGCATAAAAATACCTGTGAGCCTTCTGCTTTTCAGATTTGCATCTGAGCCTGCTTTTTCTGCAGTAGAATATTTCCAACTTAAGTTTCTGCAGTTATCCAGCACTAGTAGAAGAGTATTTTGGCCAATGAAATTAGCCTTGGAAGGTGATCTACACAAAAGGCGTACTTCAGGAGGAAATAAGAGTCTGCTGATCAAAAATCTGTACTATCAAGATGTAAGAGCTACTCAGCCAATTTTATTTGGTCTTTTGATGCTGTTTCTAAAAAGAGCACATGTTGCTTTAGTAAACCCAAGTACATCAGACTGAAAGGCAGGAAACAGGAGAAAATCAGGGCTGAATTTTCCCAAAATTAATATCTGCTTTTAACTTACGTGACCATTTTGAAAGATCTCTCGCACAGAGTCCATTTCCCACAAAATCTGCTTAAACCAAAGTTCATATGCTACAACAAGAAAGACACTGTTAGCATCAACTTCAAGGTTACTTTGTTCTTCTTAGCACCAAGAAAGAAAAATTCTTACATGTTGATTTGAAATGAATAGCCTACATTGACACTGCCAGTGCACCAGAAGATGGTGACACATACACTTGTTACCTGTTACAGTATTCTGTCCTTTACCTAAATAATTAGACAAAATCATCTAGAGTTGACAATACTGACAGAATTTTTTAGAGAAAGTTTTACAAAATATGCTATTGATCTACATATTGCTCATTACAGAAGGAGGAAAGAGAAAATCCAGATCTGATATTTCAATAAAATCTAACTCCACACCTGCTTACAGTCTATGTGTTTTCTGTCAATAACAGAGAATATCATCAGGCCAGGGTCTGAAAAACAGGCAGATATGGGCATGAGGAAGTGCCTAACTAGTGTGCTGATTTCTAGACAGATTCTAGATGGTTAAAATTGAAGTTTCAGAGAATGCATAAGGCAACACAAAAAATTTCCTACAATAACCTGCATAGAAGCCAACTGCTTGGACAACACCAAGATTTTCGTCACCCTAATTTCTCTAAGAATCGAGCCATCCATATCTTGGTTTACCAAATCCAAAGATTATACTTATGATTTCACAAGCCTCGTGTTGATTACTGCCTTAAAACCTATATATGAATATATACAAATATAAAAACAGATAAAAGACAGAGCTATTGCTGTGCTAGTGTCTAAAATTAACATTGTATTGCACCAAATAAACTCCCTGTGGCAAAAATGTTGGCCAATCACCACTGCATTCCTCCACTTACCTTGATGCGTCACAATGAAAAGATGCTCATCGTGGATTTTTTTCCCTTTCTTCTCACTCTCAAGTTCTTGAGCATTCAATATTTTGTTCAGCTTAAAAACAAAGGTAAGAACTGTTCTGTAAAGCTCTCAGTTTTATTACTAGTAATGGCAGCCTTACCGTGTACAGCTAAAATTTAAGAATACTTTTTTAAAATACACATACAGACCTCACACTCTTGGTTGTATGAGAAGTTTGACTAAATTTTCTCAGGTATGACTTCTACTTTTTAATTAGAGAAAAATCTTGCCTGAAATGACACATTTAAGTACCTCAAGTAATAAAGTTTTGAAAATAATTTTAAGGGTAATTTCAATTTTACATATGTATATATAAAATAAAATAAGAAAACTAGAGAAAATGAAATATCCAGCATGTTTTCCAGATTTTAGATCTATACTCTTGCTTCCCATGAAAACAGAGCTCCTATAATAAAATTCTGAGTAATCATACAACATCAGCATAAGAGCTCTGATTTGAGGCAGTAATAATAATTTCAGTTCTGAAATTACTAAATTATTTTCTTATTCAAATTTACAATCTAATCATAGGTGTTTTCAAATACATCCTTGCAACACTCCTAACAGTGTATCAACAAATCTGTTCACAAGCATTGAGTAATTCCCCTCACTGCAGTTCATGCTGTCAGAAAAAATAAAAAGAAAGATCTGGATTCTTTTATTACCTACGGCATTTTATTTTTATTTATTTCTTAATCACTTCTAGTTTTTGCAGGTTTTGGTTGGTTGTTTTTATGTTCCCGCCAGTCATCATCCTGCCCCCTAAATTTCTGAAATATATTTTTCCAGCCAAGTATTCTGGACATCCTTTCAAGGACGTTGCACAGAGCCTGCTGATGCGCAGAAATTGCTGACTGATTACTGTCAGGCCGAAGAAAGCTTTCTGTGCTGTGTCACTTTACAGTTTAGGCTCACAAACATGGATAATTCCCTACCAACCCCCCCAAAATATCAATCCTCCTTGCAGTTTGGGAAGCCTTCCGACAGCCCACCTTGAGGTCCCAGCTGAGAGAGGGGCCCGTGTCTGTTACACTGAGATCTGTCTCAGTAACTGACTGGCTGCTGGGAAGAAGAGTCCAACACAGCTCCTGCCTCAAGTGGTAAGAGCCAGGAGAGCAAACATGAAATCCTTAAACTTACTTGTAGATATTCTCCATAGATAAGCCCACCCTTGCTGGCTTTATTTACTCCTTCTTGAGATTTGTCATAATTTTCATCTTCCAAAGATAGCTTGTTAAAATTAAATCTAAGAAGAAAATGAAGTAAAGATGTAAACTATTTAATTAAAGAATTAAGAATATACCTCCCTTTCTACTAACAGATGCATGTACAATTCAAACAATGCTTTATTTTGATAAACAGAACCAGTAAAGCAGGCTTTTGATAAAAACTAAAATTCCTCTTGTCACAGTAACAGCTGGTAACATCTCATTTAGTTCATCAAATAACAAGTGCTCAGGCAAATCCTTGTATGATCTCTACTAATTTCACAACAGCTAAATGATAGCTACAGCTGTCTATTTCTTGATAATAAGTAATTCTGAGATTTCATATTTTTCACTAACACTATATCATTTGAATAGAATTTATAAAGCAAAACACAGAGAGGAAGGACTCACAGGTAATTGTTCCCTGCGAAGGGGCAGCGGCTCATTATTTCAGGATCCAAACTCGCTGAGCTGCACAGCGGGGAAAATACCCTCTTGGTGTTCCCAAACCTGCTGCAGCTCCCTTATATGCAGCCTTATCTCACTGCCAAGGCCAACCCCTAAATTCCCCTCCTTAGCCTTCAGCCCATCCCCACTATTCAATAATTACAGAAACCATCACAGCACAAAGGTCGGGAAAGTTCATGTGGTGCTGGCTCTCCAGGATTGTTTTTCTCTGCCAGTTAAAAAATGAATGGATGACATGCTTGTTTTCTCCTATGGCACAGGCTTTTTGTGCTTTTTACTGCAAGGTTTCCACCAGTTGCTTCCTCGGATGCAGGTGTAAGGTGTAGTATGTAAGGTGTAAGTCAATGAGAAGTCTGTGTGTGATAAAAATTCCCTATTTAATAAATGCAGGAATTGTTAAAGTACGTTTCTAACCTGCAGCCTTTTGTATCAGGATACTATTAAGTTTAAAAAAACAGACACATGGAAAGAGATAAGGGAGATGGGGAAAAGTGGAAAAACATGTTTTTATGGCAGACTAAGCAGAGCTTATTCAAACAGATCTCAAGTAATATACATATTTTCAAAAAATAAACATAGATTAAATAAAGAACTAAAAGCATCATGAACCTCTGATGCTGGTTTTCCGAGTATTTAACTCAGAATAATTTCTTAATTTTATCTCCTTGCACAAAAGTTTCACTTCCATTTATTGACAAATGTTACTCAATTCTATCTGGTCATCAGCTTAACACACAATGAAGTAACATGTAACTAGCATACACTTCCTTTCTGCCCGCCAGCCCTTTCTGAAAAAAAAGTTAATGCTCAGTTTCACTGCAAACAGAACTGCAGGACCTCTGTGACCCTGGATCATTTGCTCTCTGCAAGGCTTATTCTGCTTTGTGGTGTCTGTGTGGTGGTTTCAGCTGTTCCAGTCACTTGAGAGTAGTTTGCTCATAAAAACATGCAGATGTAGGATGCGAGTGATGCGATGGATACCCTCTTCAGACAGATGTCATTTGTCAGACTTTACACAAATCAGGTTAAAATTAAGTTGAGCCACAAGGAACGTAGGACTTCACTGAAGCAACCCACCAAGCAAGGTCAAGGAGCTCTTCTTTCATGATATGAAACCTGTCAGAAGAAAACAATCCTCTCCTCACACACACCTACATGTGTGCTCAGCAATGTGGACAACTAGAGATGAAAGTGAAGACATCAGAAATTAAATACTTAAAGCTGCTTTTCACATATTTGCACTCAAACAGCTTGATTTACAAATGTGGAAATCTTGGACATCCATAGATCTCAAAAGAAAAAGGTTTATCTTGTCATTCCTGTGTATCTTCACCTGAAACATCCAGATGGAGCCTGCATGATGAAATCAAGCTGTTACCTTTTCTCATGGCACAAAGAAAGAAAGAAAGAATGCGAAACTAGTAAAGATAAGGACAGTTGGAAAACACTGAATGTTTAACCTCACAAAATATGCTAATGTGTGTTTTCTTGTGCAGTTTTGTTTTCTTCTGTGGAATACAGAGAATAATAAACTTCCAGTGCAATGATCTCTGACTGGCAACCTTTACATTGCCTACCCAGTAGGGAAAGGACTTTGAAGTGTCAGAGCCCTTTTACACACTGTACTTAACAAAACATTAACTCTCTATTTTGGAAGTAATAGTACCATTAATTCACTTCAGCGTTAGCAAAACCATTTGAAATCTAGCTGGGGATACTGTCCAACCAACAACTATAAAACTCCCCTTCCGATTCAGCAACAGACAGGCTTCAGTTAATCAAATAAATCAGCCAGACAAGAGCAATTTAGAAAGTTTTTCCAGTGTTTCCAACATCTTGTTGTGTTCATTGAAAGTAAATCATAACCTTAATTTTAAATGATGGTATTGCTTTTTTCTTAAAATACACCTTCATTTCCCTTGTTCATGTTGAACACTCAGAACCACAAAGAAGCAGATCTAACCACATACATAACTGACTGCTGCAGATGGCTGAGCAAGGCTGTGAAAAACCAAGAGTGTGCGCACCCTTGAGCTTTTATTTAGTTGTTTCTTTACTTTGAACACACGAAAGTCAGATAAAAAGCCTTCTTTTCATCACAGAGGACTCTAACCTTCAGCAGACAGTGAGAATGTTCTGTTTTGTGACTGGGCTGAACACTGGACAGTTACATACAGAAAAAAAAAACAAAACAAAACAAAACAAAACAAAAAAAAAACCCTAACAGAAATAAAAACACCCACAGCTTCCCAGAACTGCAGAACTGCTTCTTGTGGCCTTCAAGCAAACTGTCATAGCCTTCATGACCAAGCATGGGAATTGTTAAGCACCCTTCTGAATTCACCCTTGCCCCATTTGTGTTTACCTCCCCTTCCCCAGCTGTGTGTAGGGTGGTGGACTGGCTGCAATAGGGTTGCAGAGCAGAGACAAACTGAAGTTAGAGACAAGCTTGGACTGAGAGAAGTGATTCATATGGGCAGAAAGGGAGCCTCTCTCCAGCCTGGCTGAGAAAGGTTCAATGCAAGGCAGATGTGACCTGCACCATGGTTCATGGGTACAGCCAGAGCCAACAGTTTGCACGTCCTCACCGTGGGGCTGGCTGTCTGAAACATTATGGTCTGATGAGGAGAGGTAAGTAATACTGACCTCCTGTGTACTGTCACAAATCCAAAAATAGTATGAATTGGAAGTGACCTGCTCACCCAAGCCAAAGCTCGAGGTTTCCTACATGAAATCACTTACAGAGAAGAAAAAGTACAGGCACAAGTGGTTTGGACAGTGTCACCCGTTCTACTGCCCAAACTCTCATTCTGATTACAAAATCATCACAAATCAATTTGTTTGCTAACTTGAAGAAAGAGCTCAGAACTTCTGACTGCAAACAAATGACGCTTGAAGCTTCCCAACACTCTTGTCCAACAGTTGCAGACTAGGAGCTGCCCAGCACACATGACTTCTACCTGTGTAACAACGCCTGCAGTGAGTCAAAGGTCCAAGTAGGTCATGCCATGCTGAAAAGCTTCAAAGAGAAAGTAAAAGATTTCTTGGGAAGAGCTATTAGAGCAAAAGAAACTAAACATTAAAAAACCAAAACAAAACACCATGAGAAAAAAAAAGGCAAGCTTACAGTGCAATAATTTCCCCACAATATTAATGTAACTTTCCAATTTTGATAGCCCAGGACTTCCTAAACACCTGTGTCCTTGCATTTAATAACCTCTTTGCGGATTCTGTGAATCCACAGCCTGCAGCAATGAGTTCCATTGTTCCATATGTACTGAAGTACGTATCAGGTGAAGGAGGATTTTCCTGTGCAAGTTTCACACTTCCTGACAAATAATTGAGTAATTTTCATTCCTGTTTGGTACTTATTCATGGCCAATGAGAAATATGTGCACTATACCTTTGTAGTCCCAGTCACCCTGTTCTGCATTTGCACAGATTCTGCTGTGACCTTTGTGAGACAAAGTACTCAAAAGGAAAATATCTTTTCTACTAGAGATGTTGCATTGTTAATTTCATAAAATTATAGTGATTAAACAATTTTTGATAACAATACACAGATATAATAGTGAAACGCAGTACAGCAGCTACTGTTTTGGTTGACAAAGTGCAACTCAAATTGCAGAGGTGAAGCCCCCAATGTCCTAAGCCAGAACCTCACTGTGCTGGCTACTCTGCCAGCACAGAACAAAAATCACTTCCTCACACAGTTTAATAACATAACAAGAGAAAAGTGAATAAAGACACATAAAAGGCAGGTGAAGAGCAGAAGATGAACTTGGAACAAAAATGTGTCTTCTGCTGAAGCAAATGTTTCCCAAACTGGACTTGCTACCTAACTAACACTTGAAATTAACAGTTGGTTTTAAGAACACTAAAATTTGGTGACTTCAGGCTAAAACAAACAAGCTTAAAGTTGATGCAATATTAATAATCCAATCAGACATTTGTACCTGGGGGAGGAACAGAGCTCAAGGTCTTGCAAACTACAAACAAAGAGACGAGATAGTGCTAGAAAGATTTATTTTTTTTCTTTTTAAATACTGTATTTGCTCAAATTCTTAAACACAAAGAACTGTCATCACTTTCCAGCATACTTTTAGCTTCCATTTATGTTTCATACATCTCAGCACAACCTTTCCTCCACTGTCCCTCATTTGTAGCTAAGCAGAATACAGCAGTATTCCTTTCACATGCTGATAATTTTTGACTGATAATTCTTCCCAAAGTATGGAGAAAATATTCTTTCCCTTCTATTGCCCAAACACCCTGTTTTCATCAATGTAAATGGACCAATGCCAGCCAGAACTGTAAATTTAGGAGAAACAGCATATCTCGAGCACATTCCACAATGTTGTCCCAAGGCAAACATATCCTCTATTAATGCCTTGCAGCCACACACTGCAGGGTGAAATTCTTTAGTAAAGGCTGTTTTTCCCCTCCTGAACAACCCAATCCTTGTTACCTGTCAGGTCCAGTGAAGCACAAACCTAGAACCTTTAGTTACTCCCATGTCTCCACAGGGCTCAGTTTGTGCTGCTGTTTACTCCACAGTTCAGATGTCTGGCAAGTGCAAAGGGTTGGTTTAGGACAAATATTGATAGAAATTTGCTCATCTCATTCTACTCAGCATTATCATTAACAGCTGGGGTGATGGAATAGGTTGAGCAGTTTCTTAAACTGACAAATGAGAACAGCCTGGAAAGTCTAATAGCATGCTGGCAGAGAGGAGCTAGAATTCAAAATTACCTTAATCCACTGAAATTAATAATTTCCAGCTTCTGTGATGCAAAGAGCACTACTTTTGAACTTCAGCTGTGACAACCAAACTTGCAAATAAGAAATTCTTTAGAGCAAATCTTATACCAGAATTTTTAAATAGCCATTTTCTTCATGGCATGGAATCCTTCATTTCTATCCAGCATCAGAAAGACTTCCTCTGTTAGATTATATCCTGGGCACCACTCTTCAAGACAGATGAAGACACTGTGGTCCAGAAGAGGATGGCAAGAACAACGAATGTTTGATGTAGAATATATGGCCCCTTAGGAAAAATGGAAAGAACTGACCTGTGTAACTAAAAGACTGTGGGTGGAAAAGTGAGAAACACCTTCCTTTCAAAAGGAAGGGCAGTAAGCAATTTCCAGTACACCACAGAATGGGAAAAGGAGTAACCAGTTTAAATTATGGCAGGATAACACAGACATAAGAAAACAAAAAATAAAGGCATTTCTAGTATCTTTAAGAATGGGAAAACAGTGGTGATAGCTCATCATTTCTCCAGTCATAGCTAATTCCTCATCAATGCAGAGACTAAACGAGTCCTCAAACTCTCCCTGAGCACCTTCTGCTGCAGCCCCTTCTGCCCCCCATTGCTGAATCCACTTTCAGTACATGCTGGAAGGAAGGAGCAAGACAGATGCTTGTATATACAATTAGTTACCCACATTCCTTGAAATGGCAATGACAATCAATTATAACAACCCAGGTGAGGATCACTCCATTGTTTTTTCCTCTGTTTTGCCTTTTTTTTCCTAAAATTTTTGTATTAATTGAGTAAAAGTATTTGTAGTCTGCCATATTAGCAAATGCATTACTTCTGTCTTAAAAGTGGATAATGTTTGAGATGTTTCTATTACAAGAGAGAGCTAAGCAAAACATCAGAAGCATTAATGTCAAGAAAGCACTTACATAGGGTCATGCAATGTAACAGGCATTGGAAAAAAACACTTTAAAATATTCTAAAAAATACAATATTGTCCAATGAAAGCTAAATATACACCAAATACATACTTGTGTATGCATGCATTTTATCTCAGCAACCCATAAGAATTCTCAGAAGAAATTCTGCTGAAACTAGGCTATAAAGAATCAACTTTATCAGAAACATTTTATCTGTTTGTCTCAGGAAATAGCTATGTAGTTACACTGGCTGCAGCATTATTTTTTAATTTAGCAGCATAACATAAGAACAGAACAGCACTTAAGACTGACTACAAAAAATAATTTGAGTACAAAATTTGCATCACGTGTGAACACAAAAAATGGTGACCACTTCTGTCAACAGCTGGTTTTCCTAATTTTTACTGCATTAAGTATTAGGGAATGTGTAGTTTAAATAACCAGATACATATGCTAGGAGCAAGTGGACAGAGCAAGCTGCCTGCAACCAATTTATAACCTGGAACCTGTTTGTCCAAGCCATTTGGGAAGGATGAACAAACAGAAGATGGTTGGTCTTTGCCCCTTAGTGTTTGCTTAATAATTAATATAAAACAACCCTAAAAGAAAGAAACTTGTCAAAATCAATTTCTTATGTAAAACACAAGGGGACAACATAAGCCTTGTTCATCTAAAGCATTGCATAAGCATAACAACTCTTTGCAAAGCAGCAACACAATTAAAAGTTGAATCATTTGCTGTATAGAGAGCAACCTACAGTTTCTAGTCCTTAATTCTATGCACATGATTCTATGCACAGTATAAAAGATTGACATAATTTGTTTTATGAACTCAAGAAACTCAGGCAAGAAGTGTTGTCTGGGTTCCGTGAATTACAGTGGTTTGCATTAATAGGAGTCAATGGATCTGCAGCGCTCAGAAGCTGCTCAGCAGAGCATCGCTTTGCTTCGAGTTACACACAGATCTTAAAAACTGCTTGAGTCAACACAAGTGCTGTGCAAAGCTTGCCCTGGCAGAGAGCCCCACCAGTGAGAAACAGAGATGAATTGAGCTGGGAATTCCAAGTAGAGTACAAGAATCTTGTCAGCCAGGGATAATTAAATGGAGTTCAGTGCTCTACCTTATTACTTGTAGCGTTAACAACACCACCAGAAAATAGCAACCAACCAGGCAGTGAGGCACCAAGGAGCCAAGCTGATACACCTGGTAACCCATGCACTCTGTAGGTGACCAATGTGACAATTATTAACAGAGGGAAAGAAGAGATCAGAAAGAGAATGTGAGGGGGCTTTTTTCGTATTTTTTTCCTAAAGCATTAATCAAGTATATCCCAGGTTTGAATCTTCCAGTATTTTTATTAGATGTTCAGTTCTTTTCTTGAAATAAATTTCGAGCAAGATAATTTTGCACATTAACAAAAAAGCAGTCTCTTTAGCTTTGCATAAGGTCTTGCCGGAATGATCGACCCTGAGTGTATATTCATCCGTGCCTACAGGGTTAGTTCTCATTTTTGCTGAAATGCTCACAAGAACATGAAATCTGGAGCTGGCTATGAAGACAGGTATTCAAAGTGTGGATGAACTGCATTCTGTTCCTGGTGGAAACCTAGTGAAAGACGTTTACTGCCCTCCAGACAAAGAAGGAGCTCCTTATTTTCTTCAAGAGAAGCTATTCAGTTCTGAACAGCACAGATTTTAGCAAAGATAATTGGCCTTTCTAAAACAAAAGGAAAATACATGAAAGAAATTTGTAAGGTGATGCAATATACAAGTGCACTTGTACTACTATTAGCATAATAAGTAGTTGAAATGTATATAAATGTGTACATCTGATCCTTAATCAAAATTATCTTCTCCTTCACACTGAAGACCATGTTAATAAAAGGCAAAACCACAGCAACCCCAGCAGGTCAATTACCCAGTCTCATGTGTCGTTGAGAATCACCTCCCATTTAGTGTTCTATAAAAGCCATTACCTAGCAGTGATCACAGTGGTAAGGCAGCTTGTTATCCATCCCTTCCTTACTGAAATAAGCACGGCCTCATGGACCAGCTCAGGAGATTCATTCAATTCGATGCCAAAGGTATGTGACTAGGCATAGGAGAGTACTTGACCAAGAGCTTTGTTGTTTGTCATCTTGTCCAAAAGTAGAAATAATGCAGCTTTTCAAGATACAACGAAGAAGGGAGAGATCAAAAAACTTGTAGAAAAGAATTTGTATGCTTATTTAAGAAATTTAAAAAGTCTTTACCTGTTGGTCGTCTGTGCATTTCGAATAAATCTAATACAGTTTTAACCAGGCAATTGCTAAATAGCATTTTCTTAAGAAATCTGGAAGTAGACTAAGGTTTTTTTAACACACTCACAAAGCACTGCTAATGAAAGCAGGATTAGATAATCGTACACATTACAAGTAAAACTTCTAATGCTTTTCTCAGGTGAAACATCATTTCTGCTTACTACAATTTACTGTACTAGCTATGCACAAGAGCTGAAATGCAGCCTAGTTTCATGTTTGCTTAGATTAAAAGTTACACCTCTGCTGATTAAGGTATCTAGAGTTTTTTGATGGCACTGGATTTTATGTAGAGACATGCTATCATTTTCGCACCTAGCAGAGTACATAAAGGAGAAATAAAGAAAAGGATCTGACTTGCCTGTGATCACCTGTTGGAATCTACAGGCAGCAGATGCAGACATGTTAGGAATGTACTTTCCCTCTGCTTTCTTTCGGGAAACATGCAAAGAACTCATCCCACTGCCCACATGCTAGTGAGAGAGAAGCCTACATCAAAATCAGAAATCTTCTCCATTCCAGCATGATGTACAAAATCACACATGGCTGAACAGATTTGCGGTGGGCTCCAATAGTCACTAGAGCTAGGAGAGAAACTTTTGAACAGTTCTGTAGTGGAAAACTATCTGATGATAAAGTGAGATCATAGTACATTACGTAATATTGATCAAAGTTCTTAAACAGACCTCAAAAGAACAACAGAAAGTGAATTCTTTCCCTTCAGAACCATTTTGAAATCCAGCACCATCTGGGATTTCATTATCACAGTCCAGAGAGTGTGGACCAAAGAAACGCCCCAGAGTACTGATGTCGGCACGACGTGGCTGATGTGGCTCTGGCAGAGGACTCTTACATCCCTGCGTTCCTTTGCTCAACTGTAATAGCCTCGAGCAAGTCAGTCTTAAAAAGTCTCTTCCTACCACACATGCAAAGTATTACACCTAATTTTTGGTTAAAAAACAGAAGAAGGGAAGCATTTCATTGCTGCTAAGCACTGATCTAAATAATACCTTTCCAGATATTAATAACTAACTTTCTCACAAACTTTCTTTGATTTACTGTTCTTATGGACTTACTTAATGCCAAAATAAAGTAGTGGATAGCAATCCATAAAAGAAGCAATTCACAAAAAGAATGATACAATTATGAGAAGGTACAAAAAAGGTTTCATGAAGTTTCCCTCATCTGGATATTTTGGGAGAGAAAATGATGTTTAAATTCACATCCAAAAGATTATTCAGCACTAAGCATAAGAAAGTTACTGCACTTCCAGGTATTGATACATTCATTATTGTTATAGCCCTTAAACTTAGATTTAAAAGTTGTTTTGTTTATTTTAATATCATTTTATAGAAAACATGGCACAAATGAAAACTAAACCCATCCCATTTCAAAGTTATGGAATCAGACACATATGAACCTAAAAAATTGAGATTAGATAGTCTTCTGAACCAGCAACCATCCAAGTCTTGTCCTGAAAATTTTAATAGTGAGTGAAATTCCTCTTCATATAATTCCAAATCTTCAATTTTTAACCATATTTGTCAGAGCATGTGTGAAGGACCAGTCCTTTATTGGGTTTTTACTGTAAAAATTAGATGTTTTAACTTTTCATTTAAGTTCACAGCAACTTATGGTTTTATACCCTGAGGTACGTCAAAATCCAGTCTTTCCCCCAGAAGTGGAACTACTCTTTTAAATTAAAGTGCTTAAAAATTTGTGGGCTTGAAATAGTGCATGATATAGCATGTACTCAGGGCAGCACTGAGCTCATCTTTTAGCACACAACTCTTCCATCCCCAGAAGCAAGTTCATTATTTAAAGAGAATTTACAATTAAAGGGAAAATTTACATCTGCTTTTCATTATCAGAATTATGTGGATTCCTTTTTTACATGATGGTTAAATGCTAAATTTTTTTAAATTTTAACCTCATTCCATATGCAGGAATACTGGAAAAGATACGATTGTGTTTAATAAAGAAACTGCTGCCAGATTTGGAAGACAGAAGGAAATACCACGAGGAGTTCACCTCATCCACTTCATTTCATGGCGTGCATAACATTGTCCACACGCAGAGCAAGGCTCGCAGGGCGCTGTGGCTGCTGATAGTCACAGGCAGCCTTGCCATCGTTATTTGGCAGATCTGCAGTCGCTTCATCTACTACTTCAGCTGGCCAACCTCAACTACAGTGGTGGTTCAGTATGTGGAAAACATCGAATTCCCTGCTGTGACCTTCTGCAACTTGAACAGGTAAAAATTATGTTTATTTTTTGCTCTTGAGAGGCAACACATCTTTATCTGAGAGCAGTCAGGTTCCAGAACTTGTTTGGACAAATCACACAAACTAAGGAAAAAATGGCTCTGAGGGGCATGTCTTCCACACCACCACATGATACTTAACTGCAGATGAAAGTGTGACAATCAAGAAAGGGAGATTGCTTTTATAATCTTCCCCTTCCTTCAGATGACATGATTTTTAAGTTTCACAACAGAATTTGGAAGAGAAAGACTCCTCTGGTGGTAGTGTTCTATGTATGTGTAACTAAGGGACAGCCATCAGCCACATTCAAGTCAAAAATAAAAGACAAGACTAGCAAATGATTTTAAATAGAAACCTCAGGGAAAGGTAAAAATCTTAGGTGAAACAGATACTCTTTTTTCAGAGGTGCTCAGCCTTTACAACTCCATTTGATATCTATGGTTTTTGCATGAGGAAGACATTTGGGTTGTTTGGAAATCATGTGTCTAAGCAAGGACTGCACTGCATATTCCTACATTTGAAGATAGTGGTCAACATTCAGTGCAGCCACTTCAAAAATTATTCAATAAACTGTGCCTGCTTTTAGAGCAAGCACATAATTTAGGAACAGTTTTAGAAACACAAAAATTTTATCCACATTTTTTTTCCTCAAAGAATAGCAAGTTTTCTTATTTTCTACCTTTTGCTGGCAGAATCAGCCAGAAGTCTAAGTCTCAAAGACCTGGAGTTGTTCTGCCTCCCTATGCCACCTCCCCATTACCTGCATAAAGCTTCCCTGGGTTATGCCACACGATGTGCACTGCAGACACAAGTCCCTCTGGTTGCAGTGGGCTGGCTGTTAAAAACGTGCCTCGCTTCCTGTAACTATAGCAGCAGCACACTGTAAGGACTCAGCTACTGAGCATGCACTTTTCCATCAAAGAAACAGTTTGCTGTCATATCCATCTGCCAGTCATGCTGTGCTTATCCTCCCCTCCTGTTTTTATTAACTGGGGGTTTTTCATTAGCAGGACAAAGAGGCACAGTACTCCCTTTGTCTTTATTTTTTGATCAAATTCAGTTGTGAAGAGCTGTTTCTACTAATCTTCGTTAAACTGGGGCATTAAGATCTCTTACACAAAAATGTTACATTAATGTATTTTAAAAAATAAGATAAAATGTCATTTCTAAAGAAGGTTATAGTTTCATTTGTGCTTATTCGGTGTTCAAACTTGTAACTTCTGTAAAGCGTTACTTTACCTCAATGCTGTACATAAGGAAAGCACCACCAAAGTCTAATCATGTTTTTGAGATTTTCAAGTGGATTCAAAGAGTAAAGATCACCTTTGATTTAAACCACCATGCCACCACTCGTGGGAAGGTACACTGTCCACAGTGGGGTGTAGTGCCTTAGTAAAGCACCTGCAAATGTGCTTAAAATTCAATTTTCCAGAGCAAGGAAGACGGTTTTTTTTCTAAAAGGGACAGCTCCTCTCAGCTAGTTTCCCACGTGTAAATACCATTGTTCAGCTTGTCATTGGTTCTACAAAACTGGTTGTTGGCTTATGTGAATGGTTAATCTACTCAGAGTAGATTGGTGGTTTTTAATTGCACTGGTTTTTAATGTTTAATAAACAATCACACACAACAGAAATGTTTCCTATATGAATGACCAGAATAGCCACAGGAAGGTGTCTAGTTTCTGTTTCCAGGTACGGAGGATACATTCCTAGAGATAGAGACTATATTGTTTATTCATGATGCAGACATCAAACTGCGACTTGGTGGGCAAGAATCACTGATAGTTTGTGAGCAGACAGCAAATTGTGTCACAGTTTTGTCAAGAGCAGCCTTGAGATCAGTCCTAGAATACAGAATCCCAAGCAATTCTTTCTCCTTCTCACTGACAGGTTTCAGGCTGATGCAGTGAGCAACCTGAAAGTAATTTTTTTGATTTGGAACATTGTACCTGCAATTCTCAAAGAACTTGCTATGGAAAATAAATATTCCCAGGAGTTAAACGATTTCATTCTTGGGAACCAGAACTTCAGCATCAAAGACTTCACAAGGAAAAATGGATTTTATCTGAACAGCAGCACATTGCTAGAATGTGATTTTTTTGGAAAGCCATGTTACCCACAGGTAAATATGTTTATTTTATTAAAACAGCAGCATGGAGAAGAAGGGGATACATTCTTATACTCAACTGAAGACATCCAGCTTTGCCAGCTGCTCCCCTATGTTCCTTTATAGTCAGAAAATAGAGAACAAAAGTCCTGCTCTAAATTACCCCGAGGGTCTCAATTCTCCCACTGACTACAAAGGCAGCCTTGCTGGACTCTCTGAGCTGTAAGATGGGATTTCAGTTTAAACTGCTGGCTGCCTAATGCCACTTCTGCACAGACAGCAGCCTTTGAAAGCTGTCATACCTCCAGGCTCTAACAACCTTTTCCATCAGTGGCCTATAAGGAAGGACAGTTTGAACAAAGTTTTTTGCATGACATGACTCTGTAGTTTTGTTCTTGAGGTCAAGAATATAGACAGCCAGGGTAGCTATATGCAGAGTCCACAGGAATTATAAATACTGAAATGAAAATAGCCCGTCTTTGGGAAAATGGCCAAAAAATATGATCATCCCATTTTTATGTCAATTATTCTGTAAAGGAATTCCCAACCTAAACAGAAAATGTGAACAAAGAAGTCTGGTCTATAGCCTTTCAGTTTAATCTAACCTTTAGATATGCTGTAGTTTCTAAAATCAGGCATTAGAGACTTCTCTTAACTGGAAGACGCTGGTGATAAGAACTAAAACTATAGCAATGAGATGCAGGGAAATTATGAGGTGATTTTGGGAAAAAATGCAAATATTGTACTTTCATGTGTAACATGACATTTAGTTTTGAAACAGTCTTCACTAAGCAGCTAATGGAAAAAATTAGGAAGTTATTTTTCAATATATAACTTCTATATAATGTGACAGGTACAGAAATAACACAGGACCTCATTAAATTATTCTGAGTTCATAAGTATTAATAAACAATGTGAAATTTCTCCTTTAAAATTAATTTTCAATATAAAGGGCTGAAATACTTTTGAATATTTCATCAATTACCACTTTTCTGATTGTAATATTGAGCATATTGATGGAAAAAAATAAAACAAAATAACACAACAACCCCAGTAGTGTCTTGCACTGTAATTAAGTAAAGAAACTGCAAGTGTTCTTTCTTTCATTTCACTTTTCCCTGCTTTTCTTTCTTGAAGGATTTTGAACATGTTTTCACTGAATATGGAAACTGCTTTACTTTTAATCACCATGATCTTCCAGCAAGAAGAGTGAGTTTGTCTGGAAGAGGCTTACATTTGCTTTTTGATGTCCAGCAGGTACAGTTATCCTATGGATTATAGGCAATGAATCATATACTAACATATAAATTAGTGGAGGTTTGGGGTTTTTTTGCGTTTGTTTGGGTTTTTTTGGGATTTTTTTTGATTTACACAGACCTCCAGAATTCCATGCACAAAATCCAAAATCAATATTATTTCCGAGTGAGAGGGTATTTTAAAGGAAAGACCCAAATAGAGATTTAAAAAGACGGAAATATTATTGACTCTGTCCCCAGCTAAGTGGGACAAGGTTGTGAGTGAGCACATACATGCACTGTTCACCCACAACTGAAACATGGCATCAGAAGAGCGATTTAGTTTTATACAAGCAGTTTGTTTTAATGCAAGGCCCAGTAGGGAAGGTCACCCAGTGCCAGTTTCTAAGTAGGACCAAATTTTCGTTACAGCAGCTGCAGCAGCTCAGTGCCAGCCAAGATCTGGTCTTTGCACTGTAAATTGTTTGTGACATTAGAATTGTCTTTGACCAACAAAAGCAGAAAACAGGGAATATTACCTTGTAAGAACAGGGAAGAAAACTAACAGACTGATAAATGACTTAGACATTGGCTTCTGTTCTCTAGGAATTATGAGTCAGGAGTGAAAGATTCTGGAGAGACTAAGAGAAAGGTTGCTAAAATGTGATGGGTGGTCACAAGTAAAAGGACCAAATCTCCAAGTCATGAGTAAATGCTCATCTATGACTTCTTGTATTTAAACTTGGGGGATGCTGAAAGGAATAAAAAGGTTACAGCAACTGGAAAGAAACCCACAGAGGTAATGAACAAAGAAATTCAAGTAGGTTTGCTTCTATATGTTGCTGTAAATTGCCAAAAGCGTTACTAAATAGCATAGTACCACAATAAATGCAGCCAAAGGTTCAGATGGTAAGCAAAGCCAAAACCACTTTAAACAATTCTTTTTGTATTAGGACAAATTCACTGATGAACCTGCTCTTGGTTACACCGATACTGGAATAACTTTTGTTATCCATTCACCCCAAGAGCTTCCACGTTTTGATGGTTTAGGTTTACTGACACCAGTGGGGACACACACACAGGTCGCAATCCGCCAGCTGAAGGTAAGGACTTTGCTCATGAACTGGAAGTAGGGCTTTTTACTGTCTTTAATTCTCTTTGAATCACTGAAAATGAATTATACATTTTGGAATATAAAATATTTATTATACCTTAGTGACTCCAAAAAATAACATTTCCTTCAGACAAAAACAAAATTACTGCTGTTTGGGGGAGGATACCACCGGTTTTCCTGATTTGTCACTGTCAGCCTTTCTTTCCTGCAACTTTAAAGCCTCATTGACAGATAATGATAAAAGGACACCACAGAATCTCCCTATCAGCAAATTTTGCTACTATTAAACAGAATCCAAGCAGAGCACAGTACCATTTTGCACTAAGCTGTCTGATCAGGCCTTACTTTTGCTTTGAGAGAGGGGAGATGAATTTTTAATCCCAAGAGCATGAACTGTAATTGCCTCTAATTAAATCAAAATGTTACAGCTTATGTCTTCAACAGGCTTTCTGCAGCACTTTAAAACATGAAAAAGCAATAGCTATGTTTAAAACAGACCCAAAAAAATTTTATCTTTTTGTTATTTTTACCCTACAGTCAATTAACCAAGAATACCCATGGGGAGAGTGCAAGCCTGATATAAAGCTTCAGTACCACAAGATTTACAGTACTGCTGGATGTTTGCTGGAATGCAAAGCCCGGTATATAAAGGACTGGTGTGGCTGCTTGCCATTCATTCTTCCAGGTATTTCTCAGGAGAATCATCCTACCACACACTGAGCATCTTCCTGGGAGACCTCACATTTTATTGAATAGCCAAGGAGATAGGGCACATAATCGAGGGAACTCTCCAACTAAGGCTAATTAAAATTCCAAGGAAACAAGCAAGATATTTGGTCAAGCCTAGACTTAACATCTGTGCCATTTTCTATTCTTCAGATACAGTCCTAAAAATAGAAAGAAACAGGATATGCCTCGGGAGTGTGAGACAGGTCTGTAGTCTTCAACCCGACTTCCTAAGGAGCTGGAACTAAATCCATAAGAAGGCATATATTTTCACATGTAATCCAGACAACTTACTTGGCAGGCAGGCATTCAGAACCACAGCAGAAGGTCTTGCCTGAAGACAGAATTTGAGGACCCCTGCATGAGCCACAGAAAGAGCCTGGCAGCAGCAAAGGCTCTACAAAAGCCAAAAAGCTGCATGGAGCCTTCTAATCAGCCTCAAATGTGGAGCACCAGGTGCATGCTGTAATACTCCCCTAAAGCATGCAGGCTTCTTATTCACTCTAGAAATGTAAGGCAGTAACACTGAGCTCTCACATCTTTTCAGCATCAAATGTAATGACAATACTGTCACTTAAAGCATGAGCTGGAGCCCAAATCTCTGTTCTTGCACCTCTTCTTTCACAACTGGTGTGCAAGAAAGACACTGAATCACAAGAAAAGCCACAAGAAAGCCTGCATTTTCTGACTCATTGTATTTTTGAAATATGCTCAAGCAAGGCAGAATGCTCTTACTAAAGCAGACCCATTAATGAATAATCTCTAGCCTGTTTGTTTGAGAACCCCTGGGAAAGGAGGTTGGCAGTCTTCTGCAAACTGTCATGGAAAAGGGCTTGCAAAGACAATTTAAGTCTGGGTCTCCGTTGCCTGGGATGACAGCTTTGTACAACTTTATAAAAGGACAGCTAGATAAAACAAAATGCAAACAAAAGACAAACGCCTTCTGGAACCGTGTGTCAAACTGCTATACAACATTTCCATGTGAGGGAAAAAAATTTAAAAATGGGATGAAACTGAGGCCATCTGAAATCTGAACATTTTGCTCTAGCTCAGCATACTGTCCTACCCCCTAGGTCTCCAACAAAACTCCTGCATGAAGTTCAAGATTTCTGCAGAGATACATGGAATGTAATCACATATCAAATCTACCTTACTTTGGGTGTTTTTTTCCATTTCCACTAGGCAAAGCAGAAAATCCTGTCTTTAGCAACCTAACAGAGTGGACCACAAGCAAAAAATCAGTTCAGGTTGGTGCACAGAAGGAAGGTGTTTGCTCCAACAGCAGCCTCCTGGCTTGCTCTGCTCTGTCTCTTCACTCTGCACCCCTCCTGGTGCTGGCAACTGCACTGTGCCCAACTCGATTTCTCAGTCATGTAATCATTAACATGAAGTGGTGAGCAGGCTTTGATGACATTACATTTCAGTTTAGTACAAATAGAGCTAATGGTTAGATGCTTAATTGAGGCTCCTAAAAATTTTTATTTATTTTTAGGAAATGCAACAGAATGTGACTTGCTGAAGTTTTACAAATGTGTTTATCCAGCAGTTTGTAAGTAGTAACTTCATATTAATGTTTTCTAAGCCAATTACAAACAGTAGACAATATCTATCAATAAACCAAAATACTGAAAGTAATCTGAAATGGCGTACATCCCAGTTTATTTAATTTTCTGAAAACAGAGACCAGAGAGCATGAAATATATGCCCATTAAAAAACAAACAAACCACACAAAAAATAGTCAAAAAATGTATATATATAAACTAATAGAAGAATTCATTTTAGCAATCAGAAATGGTTTAAAATGGAAGAACATCCAACTAATCTGTCTTCAATTACCAGGCCTCTGGCCAGCATTTTCGCATCTTCATGGTATCCTTCTACATGCAATGTTGTATTCTTTGTGCAAGAGTGAACAGCACAGTAATAACAGGTTTGTTAACTGGTAAAAACATAAATCGGTGGACTTTAAGGTTTTATCTTTTTAAAAGTAAATTATAAATTTTGAAAGCATTCCAAATGCAATTCTTTTCCATAAACAAATAGTCTGCACACAGTGGGTACGAAATTTGTGAGTCACTACAACAGGCTGGAAAATAATTAAAAATCTGAGAAGTAACTTTTTATGAACTTCAGAAAACTTTCTTTTTTAAACTGCTTTGGTTTCTATTGTGTAATGTGACTCTCTCTAAGTGATTAGCAGACTGAGAAGACTGTTTGGGTGGACTGTGGGAGGGACTGTTTTGATAAGGTGTGTGCAACATTCAAGCCAGATCTACTACTGTGAACAATTTTTTTTTTCCTGTAGCTATTTTGAAATGGATTACACTAATTTCACATTCCTATATAACGATGATCTTTAAAAGCCTGTCATGAGGGAAGATGTATACTATTTTACTTAATAGATATTCAGTGACTGAATTTTAAAGAAACCACACAGCAATACACAAAAATGACCCCCAGTTCCTGTGAAGGATGGACAGGATTCAGAGCTGGATCCCAGAAGGTTTGTAGATTTATGGTCCCCAGGATCTCATTTTAGGGGCTGACTCTCCTTTGATAGAGCAGGAGAGGTAAGACATCTGATAACAAAATTTCACGTAACAGCACACTCATCCAGTATCTGTGGGACCTACAAAGGGCATTATTTTAGGAGCTCTAAAGGCTGCCTCTCCAGAATGAAATCCACAACCTCAGCATTCCTGGAGAGTATTTCAAATCATCAGCTAACAAGCTGAGATATCTCCTCCTCTGTGCTTTGCAAAAATGAGAAGCCCACAAGCAGACACAACCTCTGCCACCCCACAATCAGGACAAACAGAGCATCACAAGCTGGAGATTACAGTACTCATTCCACAGCAATGGTTTATGATTTAGGAAATATTTATGCCTTACAGTTTTTCATCCATATTTTTTTCTCTAGCTTTCCCCAATTTCTGTAATGATTACTTTCTGAATTTTTTCTGTAATTCCTTGTTAGATGAATGGCTCCCCATTTTCACGAGCAACAAGACCTGCAGAATTTTATGACTTCTCTTCATTATTCGAAGAGATAAAGTCTTCCCTAAGCCTTCTTAGCTGTCTTGAGCCCAGTTATCAAATGGCAGGCAGGGGTTAAGGTAAAGTGAACTTAGCTTACCAAGGTTTTTACAGTTATCAGATGATAGCAAACTACAGCTGGAATTGCTCTGGAAGCTGCTTCTGTGCACTGAAATGAGCTGGGCACTAAAGCACCAAGACCAAGGATATATACCTATTTAATCAGAAAGCTAGCACAGAACATGGGAAGTCTTCTGTTGTCTTTCTGTTTAACTGTGAGTGAGAAATAATAAGCACCTAAAGCCCCAGCGAAGGCAGAAAGACTTAGAGGTGCTGTATCTCTTTGAAAAAAGTAAGAAAAGTATCTCAACCCCTGTTTTTGTGCAGCAGTTTCCCAAATGACAGTTGCAAATACTTATTCAATCCTTCAAAACTGGTAAGTATCCACTTTTCCTGGGATAATGAATTCACACATTTATTAAAGATAATTAGAAGTAATTTAGAATTTTTTTAAAGTTTTTATACTGTGTGCTTTTTTAGAAATACTATATAAACTATTTTTTCTGAAATTTCAGATAATATAGAGATAAAAGGATTATGTACAGTGGGAACACACAATTCCACTTGCCCTACCCCATGTGAAGAAACAGATTACCCTACCACTGTCACCTATTCAAACTTTGGAGGAGAAAATGCCATAAAATATTTTTCTACAAAACTGAAGAAAAGCCCAGAATACATCAGGTAATTTTGCTTAACACCTTGTCAAACAAAGAAATTACCAATTCCTTTTAATCATGCCAGCAGAGCGTGATTAAAAATACGATCTTAAAAAAATTATGAAATAATGATGAAAATATGATCTTAAAAAGAATTTCTGCGTGGTATTACTATCATTATCTGTGAAATAACATACTCTCTTAGACAAAACCAGTTAAGATTTACACAAATTCATATCTCTATTGATGTTTGTATGTATTATACACATAGATACATACATATATGTACATAATATACTTAGATACACCTAAGACTGGATAATAAAGAATAGATTATGTGATTACTAAGTAATATTCTCAATTACCTTCTGTGTTGCTAATCTCTTTTACAAAGTATTTTGATCACTGCTTCAATTAGGAACAAAAAAACAGGGTTATCAAACCTATTCATGATCGATTCAGTAGAGAAGACAAATCTTCACACTTCCACAGATTAAGGCAATGAAAAAACACAAATAGATGTTGTATAAATTTTTTCTCCTTTCAGCCTATTCCTAGAGGAAGCTTTGTAAGTACTGAAGAAGACTTGGGTTTTACTGTAGCAGCAATGCCACAGATGTAATAATATTTCCTATTGTTAGTAGAATTCCTCAACACCATCTATCTTATAAGAGTTATTTAGAAAATCTTTTGTCCCACATTAATTCTCACGAGGCAGCAGAAGAGTGGAACAGGATAGTTGTGTGTGATTGAAACCACTACACAGAAAAAGATGATCTTCTGTTTTCACACTAGAAGGTATCTTCTGTTGAGTGGAGAACATCTGAACAGTACTGTCTATATATTTTTATGCAGGAAAAGGTGACAGGCTTATGTTATGCACAGAGCTGTTTCTCAGTCTGCAGACAGCAGTGACCTAATCTGCATACCTTTAAATTCAGAGATGCCACGTGTCCTTATGCTTTATTAGCCCACATATGTCTTGCTGTTATGACATAACAAATTGGTGCCAGACTTCCTCACAAACACAGGCATTATGTATTAAAAAAAAATAATTATTTCAATATTTGTTTTTTGCTAGAATGATATGATCTAGTTCTCAAAGAAAATTTAATAAGCTTCATACACTGAATTGCCTCTCTCTCATAGCCAGAGATATCAGCAGTACAAATTAGTATTAAGGCAGGTGCTACGTGAACTCATAGTATATACATCAAAGTATGTTTATAAACAACTGTAGAAAACTTGATTTATGAAATATCTATGAGTTTCATCGTCTCAGTGACTTTAGTCTTCTCACTTTTGAAGCCCTCAGTCTGAAAATGCTTGCACATGTTTACACATGCACAGGAACAATACAAATCATAAAATGGCTGGGTTGGATGGGACCTTTAATGGTCAGCTAGTCCAACTCCCCTGCAATGAGCAGGACACCTTCATCTACATCAGGTTGCTCAGAGCCCAACCTGACCTTGAATGTTTCCAGGCATGGGTCATTCACCACCTCTCCGGGCAACCTGTTCCAGTGTTTCACCACCCTTGTAAAGAATCCTTCCTAATACCTAGTCTGAATCTACCCTCTCTTAGTTTAAAACCATTACCTCTTGTCCTAGATCTACAGGCCCTGTCAAAAAGTCTGCGCTCAATTAACATTATGAAAATTAAACCTGTTGTTATATAAAAATGGTATTAATCCCTTTAGGAAATTTTATCTTTGTTGATTATTTTACTGGCTGTAAACATCATGTGCAACTCGTTAATTATTCAATTAAGCAAGGGAACATACAGGAAATTCCCCTGTTACCAGGCCTTAACCAATAGGAAGCTTGCCAACACATTAATGAGTACATATTTCAAACTATAAAATGTAGAGATACAATTATTTCTGAAGATGTAAAGAGGAAGAAGTTAAATATTTATTGGATAGTTCTGCTAGCAAATACATTAAAAGGGCAGTAGCCTTACCAACAGAATCTAGGAGAATAAGATTATTTTTATATATTAGTGCTACCTGAGTTTTAGAATTATCACCCAAAGAGATAGAAGTGATGATTTTGCATAGAAAATACTTTATTTTCATGAATATTGTTAATGAGCTCATTGTCACTGTCAAACCAAAAACCTGTAGCTGTTAGCACTTTTGAAAAATCATAGAAGAAGGGTTTGGGTTGGAAGGAACCTTAATGATCATCTGGTTCCAACCCCTGTGGGTAGGGATACCACCCTCTACATCAGGTTGCTCAAATCCCCATCCAACCCGGCCTTGAACACTGCCAGGAACTGGGTATGCACAACTTCTCTGGGCAGCCTGTGCCAGTGCCTCACCAGCCTCACAATACCTAATCTAATCTACCCTGTTTCAGTTCAAAACAATGTCCCCTTGTTCTATCCCTACATGTCCTTGTAAAAAGTCTCTTCCTGTGTTTTTTGTAAGCCTCCTTTAGGTACTGGAAGGCTGCTATAATTTCTGTCCAGAGGCTTCTCTTCTCCAGGCCAAACAGCCACAAGGCTCTCAGCCTGTCCTAACAGGTGAGGCGCTCCAGCCCTCTGATCATCTTCATGGCCTCCTCTGGACTCTCTCTACATCCTTTTTATGATGAGAGCCCCAGAGCTGGAGAAAACATTCCAGGTGTTCCCTGCCCCTCGAGTCACTCCACTCTTGTGGATCTCTTCTGTCACTTTTCCTTCAGTGCATTCGGGGCTGACTCTGAGGGCTGCAAATGCACATTGCTGGTTTGTGAACACCTCAAATCCCTTCACTTAGGGCTGCTCTCATTCTATTCTCTGTTCAACCTGTACTTGTGCTTGCCCTGGCCCAGGTTCTGCACTTAGCACCTGCCTTTGTTGAACCACGTGAGGTTTGCACAGGCACACCTCTCAAGCCTGTCCAGGTCCCTCTGGAGGGCATCCCTTTCCTGCTGCACGTCAGTCACACCACACAGCTCAGTATTGCTGACAAACTTGCCAAAGCAGCCCTCACTGTCACTGTCCATGTCACTAAAAAAGATGTTAAACAGAGCTGGTCCAAATACTCTACTTGGACATTGAGCCATCGACATTATGTGTGCAATCAGTTTTTGTGTCCGTTTTCTTCCAAACCCATTGTTTTTATACTCAATTTAAGACTTAGGCAGAGTCTTTCTGTAGACAAAGTACCATAAAGAGGAGCTCTTCACCCAGGTATTACATAGGTCTTGCTCTAACTGAGATTTACCTACTCTTCCACTTGTGCAGCAGGCAATAGAATTAGGTAAGTGAGGCTACTAGCAGAGGGTAGAACTGAACATCCAAGTTTAGGACAAGCACTGATCTGCACAAACATGCCAACTGAAATAAGCACGATTAAATATGCAGTTCCACATAATTAAGAATGCTAGGCTACACTTCACTTGACATTTCCACTCAAGTTTCTCTCAATGATCCTTAAAAAGGATGAGTCTTTTCCCACAATACAGATCTAGAGCTACTTTTTCAACATAGAATGAACACCTACTCCTGCTAAACTGCTGTTATTAGGACTTTGGGTTTCTTCTTCTCTCATGTAACTGATTTTGATAACACTCATCTAATATTTCATTCAAGTACACCGTCCCTCTCCCTGAACTCAAACCAAGCTGATAGATGTTGGTAAAAATGAATAGCACTCCTGACTGTCTTAAGTAAACTATGTATTTGTCATTAGGCAAAACCTTGTGCGTATTGAGATTAAATATCATGATCTGAGCTACAGAATAACACAGCAGCAGAAGGCCTTGTCTATTTCTGAGTTGCTTGGTAAGTGAATGCTTAATATTTATTATTGATTAATAATTAATCTAAACCGGTATTTTTTTTAAAAAAAGACGACAAAAATAATTAAATTCAGAAAGGGTTTTTTAATTCTCTCACCTTCTGAAAAATGTGGGCTTCTGAACAAGAAGACATAATTTTTATACTGTAATAGTAATAACCATGTCTGTTTCATGGTCATTTTTTTGATACTGTCTCCTGTCATTCCATTAAAGAAGTTGTGGTATGGACAGCAGCTGAGAGTAAGAATTAAGTTTGGCACTAGTTTATGGTTCTATCATTCACAGACAGGACTGTAAGAACAGCGACATTTTGGGGATTTGGAGAGGAGAGGGAGAACACGGGGATGAGAAGCAAGGGAACAGCTAAAAAGGCACAGAAGTAGTAAATATTTTAAGTATCTGTTTCACAGTAGGATGTCTTGTGTTGTACTTGTTTTATTTAGAATTTTCAAAAACACATTAGTCTTCTTCAGTAAGCTTTCTTAAGAATATTAATTCTGTTTTCTTAAAGTGATGGATTATGTATATTGAATTTATTTAACACTTGAGCCTGGCAGGGTTTTGTTTGCTGGCTAGGCTAAACCAGATGCTTCAGATGACATATGTTTATTTCCTTCTATTACAGCCGATGTAGGTGGCCAGCTTGGATTGTTTTGTGGTGCCAGTATGATTACAATCATAGAACTGCTAGAGTATATTTTTACTAACTTCTGTTGGATGTGCATCTTTCTTCTTTTGAAAGCTCCTGAAATGCCTCAGTGGAACAACCCATCCCAGAACCAGCCAACACATAAGGAAAAAAAGAGGGGAATACAAGAATGTTAGTGGCTTGTAGAAGTCTGGAACTAATTGTTTTTGCAAATTCCCTTTCTTTTTAAGATACAAAGCAAACAGCTATATTTAAATTGCTCCCTTCTCTGCACTCCTTATTCTCCCTTTTAATTCCCTAAAATTATTTAACTGTGCTAAATCACGTTAAAGAGTGAACTTCACTAAGTCTCACTTTCCTTCTCATATAAAGAAAAATGCAAACTTTAACCCTTATGTTAATAAATTTTTTTAAATAGCATTGCAAGTGATGCTGTCATATGATACAATTTAGCACTCACAACCCAGTTTTTATCATTTTTAAGCATATTTAGTAAAGAGCCAAGTCCTTAAGGTCAGACTTAAAGTAATGAAAATGAAAATGTTACCATTTAGCTATCATTGGCAACAGCTTCCTTTCAACATAAACCCCAGGATTTGCAATATAGGAAACACAGGAAATATTTTTGCTAGCTAGAAAGAGGTACCTTGATTTTTGTCCTCTAACCTTATGCATAACTCAAAGATTTCTTTTCCCTCAATTCTTATTTATTGGTCACCCCACTTCTGCTGGGACTTCTCCCCCTCACTATTACCAAGCACAGGCACATTTGGCTCAGCAGCCCTATGAAAAGGTTGTTCCAACCCCACTGTCCAAGGCGTGTCTTAGACAACACAGAGGAAGAATGGAAAGAACAGAGCAAACCTACCGCAATGTTTCTCCAAAGATTTCTCCCAGCCTCAAACAGTTCCTAACCGTGCCATTCTTAAGCTAAAAGGAATTATAGGTTTGGAAGTAGGAACCAGGTATTATCTGACTTCTGGATAAAAAGAAAAGCAGGGTAAAGTTTAAACACAGTAATCCAGCACACCTTGTATTTCAGAGATCAAAGTAGTTTTTTAGCTATCAATCACAATGATTTGTTTCGTTTGCTTCTACTAATAAGGGCTAAATAAAAGAACATTAGTATTGTAGAGGCCTAAACAAAACAAAACTGGTATTGTTTCTGTCCAAAGGTTCAAGTGAAATGAAGCACAGAACATGCTAAAAAGCCAAACAAAAAAAGCACCCGTCCCCAGAGAGGGAAGGTACTGGAATCTTTGCTTTGTTTAAAAAGACTAAAACGACTTTTGCTTACTCCACTGACTTTGGACAAGGACAGCTGAAATCACGGCTTGGTTACAGATTCTTTTAACATACGAGGCAGAAGGAGCTCTCAAGAAAGCACAAAGACTTGTTTTGCCCAAGGTCAAGTGACAGACTCTGATGGTTTTTTTTCAGCAATGGTTTGTGATAAGATTATATAAAGCAATTGATTTCCCAGCACAGCTAAATTTAGCAAGTGTATTGTGCAGCAGAGCAGAAGTAAGGATGTTTTTTTATTTTGATGTACGACTACTTCTCTATTATGGCAATAGAATTTTAAAAAATATTAAGGAAATGTCTGGCTTTACTGAACGGGTGACAATGTCACATCTATAAGAACAGCAGAAGCAAGTCACTTAAACAGTTTGAACAGATCACCTCCTACTTTAGCATTCCTTTGACCATTATTTATTCCATTTTCCTTTTCACAAGTGCACATCCATGCTCCAAGTAAAGCTTTTCCCACAGCAATCAATTCTAAAATGGTACCCTAACAATGGAATTAGTTTACATGATTGGGAAAGCCCCCTTGGGCTCCTCCCAAGTTCTTGTCTAATGTGCAAAAAAAGATGCAATATAGAATTTTGTAAAACATTTAAAAAATACATTTTTAAATGCTTTGTGAAGAAGTCATTAAACTTTATTTAATGCTGTAGAGAGTCTCACACTGTTGCATACATTTTCTGAAGAACAGAAGGAGGCAATTTAGTTATGTGGATAATGACCTGCGTTTGGAGCTCTGGATTTTACAGAGTATTATTGCCTTCCCTTATGAATTCTATAAGGATTTTTCATGGAGTATTGTTCCATCCCCTTATACACTTAGTATTCATTTTCAACCCCTGGGCAGCTGGTCAGTGTCAGAGCTCCTGGTACAAGGAAGACAGGCTTAATAAACGATTAGAGAACTTGCCATGAGAGACAGGGGTAGGGGAAGGCTGGAGATAGCTAAAGACACGAATCACACCTTTGACAAGTTTCTTTAGCTCATTTCCCTTCTAACTGCCTCACAAGACTACTATTGCAATGCACATGGCATCTCTAGAAGAGTGCCAGAACGTAAGGAATTATTTGAGAAGAAATTATATTTTTTTTTCTCCAAAGCATTCAGGAAATAGGTCTGGCACTTGCTTATTTGGCAAAGCAAAATGTAGAATGTACAGAATGGCCTGTACAGAAGGATTTGGAGCAGACTTTCATGGAGCAGATGAATTCACTGCAACATTTCACCAGTAGATGCCCCACTTACCTTAGGCTGCTGTTCACAAGGCTTCTCTTGCACAGTTGATTTCTCAGCACCTATTATAGAATTTCCCACTGTAACTGAAGTCAGATTGTTTCCCTTTGGTTAATGATGCACCAACTGGGGAAATATTTCAGTGGAGATGCTGGCAAACCTGCCATTACTTAGATTGAACTAAGTGACAGCATCTTTGCAGCACTGTATGTAGACTGATTTCTGAGGAAAACAAACAAAAGTATACAGCCATTCCCACTCTGCATCAAAATATGCTGATCAAAGCATTTCATATGGAGTTTATGCAAGCCAGCTGATCTAATGTTGCTTAAGGTAAAATAATTATCTGCACCAACTTTCTAAGCTGAAACTATGTGGGGTGGAGGGGGGGTTAATCACTCAAGTTTGAAGATAGTTAGATGTGCCTATACCATAGCCCAAATACAAGTGTTTGCAATGTGTGTGAATCTGGTGCTGGAAAAACTTCAGAAATGAACTGTTCTTCACCTGAGCAGTACTTCATGGCAGCATGAAAAGTTTCTTACAAACAAACATTGCCTCACAGTTGCTCAGCATTTTGGAAATCCAAACATCATCATGCAATTCTTAAAACTCCCAGACCAACATAAACCACAGTGTTTGTCTCACACTGTGTCTCGAAGTACAAAGTGTTTCCAGAAGTTCATACTTCTGTACACAGAAGTGGATATCCCTTATTAGGCTATAAACATTAGAACACCTTGTCATACTAACTGCATCTAGAGTTAAACACGTTTTTGTGTTGGCAGTTGGTGTGCTTAATAAACTCAGGATACAGGAGTTTCATATCACATTAATTACTTAGTGCAACATTGAAACATGACAGGGTTATAAGTGATAAATTCTGATACTGCTGCAGATTCCAGGGTTAGCATCACATCCCACTTACGTTGCTTATGGCCATCCTGGTGCTCACCTCTGCTGACTCCTCACTAAAAGCAGTCACCACAAGAAGGAAAGCTTCCTTAGAACACAAAAAGTTCCAAATGGCTCTTCCCACTACACACAAATTGATGTTTAAATGGAGAATCCCCACCTATCTCTTGTTTCAGAGCAGAAATGCCCAAAGTGGAAGGGGTTTTGTATTTTTTTTTTGTTTGATTTGGTTATTTTTAGCATTTTTTGGGATCAGGACTACTTCCACAAAACTAGAAGAGAGAGGTATGCTATTCTTTCCCAAGTGAAATACTAAAACTCTTCTATCTCCACAGAAGCACGTACTTTTGCAACAGGAAGCCTGGTAAAGTGCATATATAGTTTTACCTTGCTAATTCTTACGGGTTACTTTCAAAGAAATAACCCTGAGCCTTAGAAAATTTAGTAACACTGCCAGTGCATTTCAAGGTCCTTAAGGGAAAGGATGATAGTCCACATTATAACTGTTAGTATTTCTGCCTACTTTATGACACTTTCAAAGCCACTCTCACCTTAGCCAGTCATTTTGAGTTAAAGAGATGAATACTAAATAAACACAGGTTGCGTCCCTTGTGGGTCTCAATCTGAGCACAGCATTGGGTTCCCTTACCTACTCCTACCTATTTAAGACTTGGCAAATAGGTGTGCAAGGCAGGATTGATGACTACACACTTGCATCCCTCATATACTGTGAATCACCTGAAGATAAGAAATAGGAACAGTTACAACGAGGAATGCTTTCATGCATAAGCTGTAAAAACCGTGGGTTTGTCAGAGCTGCACACATACCACAGAACATGCAGAAACAGTTCATTAAAAATGAAAATTTTCTTCTGGTGTTTTTCAACTCAACCCATATGCCTCCCACAACAATGACTCAATTCTTATGCAGTTTCCATAACTGATACTCCCAATAAATTAGCTAAGAATTTTAATATAACCCCTTTTCCTAGGGTAACCAACAGGTCCTTGTGTACAGTAGCAGCAAAGAAAGTGTACTTAGAAGGCCTACTGTGAATCCTGGTTAACAGGACTAGCCTCAGAATATTTTCCTGTTGTTCACCTGTCCCACTACATTCACAATCCTGAATTACACCTAAATGTTTCTAGCCACACTGTGCAGGACTTGTATTACTTGCTACACACTTTGATCCAGAATTCAGTGGAAATTTTCCAACCTTAAAATGCCAAAAAACTTCAGACCATGCCCATGTAAATATACAGTTCACTTACAGATTGTGCATGCTCTTGTCTAGAAGTGCTGTATCACATCTTAACATTTTCCTGCAGTCTGAATAAATGAAATTTTCTGGGGTTGTTTTAGTCCAAACATCTAAGCAATGCATGAATAAAATGGCAAACAATGCCCCACATGAAACAAACCAGGTATGAGGAAAAAAAAGCCCTGTTTAACTGGAGAAACATCACAAGACTTTTTAAAAACTAATTATAAGAAGCTGCTCACTGTTTAAATATTGAAGTCAAGCAAACAATAACAAGTAGGAGAAAAATTTTTAAAAATGGGCAATACTGGTACTTAGAGACCTACATAATTCTAAAAAAAATACCTGAGGGAAGTGAAGTCACAGAGTGTAGTACAGCACCAGAGTTTAGAGAATTCATTTGTCCTGAAGGGTAAGTTGCTCCTTGGTCTTCATTTTCCAGTAGCCCAGCTCAGATAAGGACTCTGCTGTGTGAAGTACCCCACAAAATGCAGACCCTGTTCCAAAGGTCCTTCAGCTTTATAAAACTGTAAGGCACTTGGTTTGCTCCTCAATTCAAAGCACCTGTGTGTTTGGGAGGCCTCTTTACATGGTAAGATAAGGAAGTGTAGTTAGGTAGGCTATAGAAACTACCCTCCCTCTCATTTTTACTGCTTGCACAGAAAGTTTACATCTCTCAAAACAAATGGCCTCAATAGTAGGCAGAGAACAACAACAGCACCATCATGTGAAAGATGTGACTTTTCCCGAGTCTCCCTTGTGAAGGCAAACACGTTTTGCACCTGGTGTATGAATAAGGGTGGAGAAACAATGGTTTTGAATTATGTGGACAGCGCAACTTCCTGTCACCCAGTTATTTTGGTGACATCTTTGGGTTTGCTCCAGAAATGCTCACCCACATAAGCTCTGCTGGTGACATTAGCAAATACTGCATCATGAGGTTTACATCTATATTTGGAGAGAACCTATTTATTCTTTATTGCTGACACATGACTGAACCCCCCTGGCTGGCATTGCCAGTTTCTGCAGACTCCACAGGAGGTTTTCAGTACAATAAGCCAGTAAGAAACTTCTGCCAGAAAACTCTGTCTGAAAATCAAGAACTTTATTAGCAAATTAGTAATGGTATTCAATTCCAAAGATACATCCAAAGGTGAAAACCATTCTTTGGGGAAGAGGAAGGGGTAATTTCCAACTGAAGAAGAGAGTATTTCTCATTATGTTATAGTTCATATCTCTGAGGAAAATCAGGAGGGCTGAGGATCCAAACAGTTGCAGTGCTAAGGGAAACACTAGACTTTTGCTTTCTTAACCTCTGTGTCTTAATGCCAAACAGAAAATGAACCTTCTAAAGGTATAATCTCCTACTGAGTTTGCACCTAGCAATGGAATTCAGTTCTTCAGCTCCATTAATTAATCCTTACACAAAACACGTAACACATTCTCACAGTGTAAAGTCAACAAATATAGTTCTGAATTCAACTACATAATTCTGATATTTTTGCCTTAATAAAGAATATAAACAAGTCCATAAACTGATCACTAATTTACACTATATCAAGTGTAAGGAATGCCCTGTAAGGAAAATATGCAACAGCTACTCATCAATATCTGTGCAACAAACTCTGTGCAATAGTGGTTAAAGCTAACAGAATTCTGGGGGTTACATCAAGGACAAAGGTTGACTGCTTATTTTTTTCAGTCTCCCTGTCTTGATTTATAAATACTATGTTACTCAAAAGCTTTCTACCTTCAAATAATCAGCAGAAAGAGGCTGAAGGTTATTTTTTGAGATTGTTCAGCAATCAGTAGAACAGAATGGCTCTCCCGCTGAGAAAGCTACAAGTGGAATGGAATTTTATCACGTATTCTGAATGCATGCATTTGGTTTTGTGTTACTAAGAGCAGATTAATTAAATAAAGCATATACAGGACTTGATAATTAAGATGAATGCATAGTACACATGCATCAAGAGATGAGTATTTGCCCTAAGGAGGTTAAGGACAGCAGAACAGGAAACAGATGGTAGGCAGCTCTCAGATCCATAGACCAAAACAATTATTTTGGCCATGCTTACAGAATCTGTTAGTGTCCAAATTCTGTCCCTCTTTTTCTTGTTAAAAGTGGAAAAGCAGCCACATTGCTTGGTACTGTTGCTGCTTTGGATGCTGATGGAAGATAAAGTCCTTAGCAAGGACCTGGGCCCCCAGCACCTTGCCCAGGTCCCTGCATGCACAGAGCCACACTGCCTCTGCTGCAGGGCAAGGCAGGTGCATCCCAAATACTGCTGCTTCTTCAAGACGATGAGAGATGCTCAAATGAGGCCTGCTGCTCAGGAAGCAACAAGTCTCTTTTTCTTCACCCNTGCATGCACAGAGCCACACTGCCTCTGCTGCAGGGCAAGGCAGGTGCATCCCAAATGCTGCTGCTTCTTCAAGACGATGAGAGATGCTCAAATGAGGCCTGCTGCTCAGGAAGCAACAAGTCTCTTTTTCTTCACCCTCCTGATTATCTGCTCCGCCTGACTCTGCAGGGAGGAAAGAAGCGCAGCTGAAAAAGTCATGGCACTGCTTAAAGTTAATGCCTGACTAAGCTGTGTGCTGGTGGGTGGGGACTATTCCTTTCATAGCCTAATTTCCCACTCAGAATCCTGTTCCACTGATTACTACTGAACTTTTTTTTGCACCAAGCTGTGCACTGATAGAATTCACCCACTTGCATATCAGCCAGAATAAAGCTGCTTTTTGTTCTTCCACAAGCAGGGAGCTTTCCAGCACATGTGTTTTGTTTAGGAGCAGGAGATGTTCCAACCTGACCTAGTGACTGCAGTTAGTAACTGTAATGACCTGTGGATGTTTTCAAGTAGACTGAGCAAGTAAAAGCCCTGATAAATGCAACCCAAAGTTCAAATCTGCATTACTGAAATGCATACAAGGGAAAGGAAATTGTTACAAAAGAGATGAGGGAAAGAAGCAAAAACTCTTTAACCTCAGTCCCTCCAGTTTGTCCACATCCTCACAGTTAACAGTGATAGTAGTTTGAAGGCTGCAGAACAGCAGAACAGAATAGGAGAAGATGCAGGGCCTTTTGGCATACTCCAGGTATGAGCAACAGCCTGGAAATAATATATTAGTTTTTCCTCATCTGCAGGTATTTTTAATTCCTGTCTTCAGTTCAGAGACACTTTCAGTAGCAGTTGTCTCAACAGAACTTTTCCTGTGTATTTACCAGAGAGCTGTACAGGAAATGAACATAAGGTACAGAAAGAGATGTGTAAAATGGACTACTACAATCAGGAGTGATACTGTTGGTCAGCAGAAACTCCTAGCAGAAAAGTAAGCACTCTACAACAGAGGCCACTCCTGAAGCGCTGATGAGCTCTTTCAAACAATTAATTAACAGACCAGATAAAATCTTTTGCAGCAGTGTTACACTTGCCACAGGCCTCCACATTCATGGGGGCAATAAAATCAGTCACTATGCAAGCAGAAATGACCCAAAAATCTTTGTATGAGAAACTATACATGAATGATGAATCTGAATGTAATGATGAATCTGAATGTTTAGAAAGACAGTCAGTGTATCTTTGCCTTGTAATTCTTAAATGGTTAAAAAAACGTATCTCTTCAAATATGATCTACGTTGGAACAACCTTTAGTTATTTCTGGGATGTCTTCCTTCTAAGAGCCTGTAAATGTAGCTAAAGGAATGCTGCATGCTGCTTGGGCACAGATGGACTCCTTTTCTTGAACTGAAGTAACAACACTGTTACATAATCTTTACCAAAATGTTACCAAATATCCATGCCATTGTAACTATGTCTTATGTTGGAATGTTGTATCTTCATTTAAAATGGTAGCTTATGTTACATACTTTTACACATGAGAGATGTTACAGTACAAAGTACTGACAGATCCATCAGAGACAAAACACCTGAGTTGTGTATTCCTGAAATAAAATGCAATGAAATACATGATATATGGGTTTTAGATAGCATCAATAGCACCAGTAATAGATGAAACAACCACAAACATTGCATTGACATCTGAAGTCCAAAGCAGAGTTAGCAGTCAAGAAGTAAAAGGTTTGATTTTCTTCAGAGTTCCAGAGGCAGTCAAGGGTAAGGCGAAAGTTTACCACTAAGTAAAAACAAAACCAATGGACCAAAAGGATGGACAGTGTTCCTTGACAGCTATGCAGCATGGTATGGAAAATAAGGTTCAAGTGAAAATTGAGATTGAGTCTCTCACAGAGATAGAAATGTTGTCATTAACCCAGCACTTTTGCCCAGATAGCCCCTCCTTTCAGACTTATAAAATGAGCATGGAAGAAAGCAATTGCTTTCAAAACTAAATATTTATCTGTATAAACAAATTTGATCCTTCTATTCTGCTAGCAATGAAAGCAAAGCAGTAGTTATTTCTATGGTCTTCCTTCGGAGAATTGAGTACCTCAGGAAAGCAAGTTCTTCCAACAGCTGCTGACTTCAGATTTTGCAATCTGTACACCACTCAGGCTACTCTATGCCAGAGCAGGCAGCACTCAAATGTGTGTGCGTGTATATATATGTATATATATACAGGCATCTATAAAGCCTAAAGGGTAGGACGATGTGGGGAATGGCTGTGTGAAAAGGCATGTATCCTTATTTTGTGGGCAAGTTTCTTATCTTCCAGAACATTACTCAATTGCCCAGAAACACATCTATAGTGTGACAGAAAGCAAGGCTTTGATTTCTTGTACAGGTTGTTGAAGCTCTGAATGCTTTACTATGCCCTCTGTGGAAAAAGAATACTTACCCTTCAACCAGTATATATGGGTTTTTTTGGAAATTAGGTTGTTTATGAACACTTTGTGTAGGAAAGCTTACATTTATTTAGTTGACTTGCACAAATTATCTAAAAATAACAAGGCGTAACAGGCTGCCTTTTCTTTCCAGGAATCTTACACACAGTGTTTAGGACTTGCAAGAAATAGATGTGCATTCTTCACACTTAATACACTGCATATTTCAGTGTGATTTATGAAGGTGGTTTATTTTTCATACACTTCATTAGAGCAGTATGCTCATACTGACAAAGGGGCTGAAGGCAGCAATACTGAACTCAAGTTTTATTTCTCATCTGAAAACTATGGCCATGTAGTTTTTGTGGGGGGTTTTGTTTGATTTTATTTTTAAACAAAGGCTCAAGGACTATTGGCTTAATTGTCCTCCAGTTCAAGATTATTATTAACACCAGCTAGGAACTGTGAACATTTTCAGCTTTTTGTTGGGACTCAGCTAAGTTCTGTCATTTTAATTACATGTCAGTTGTTTGAGCACTAGACAGAATAGCACATTTATCAAAGTGTAAAATCAGATTTGAAAGGCTAAATGACCCTGAGAACCTGCAATATAAAAACGCATACAGGTTTCCTTCCAGAGGTCTCTAGAACAGATAGAACAGATGAACAGATAGATGCTCAGCACATGGAATCACTGCCCTTGAAAGCACAGCTGTCCTGTGGTGTTGAATCTCTCCTAGGTGCAGAATCAGCTCTGGAAAAAAAAGTAACAACGACAATGCCAAGCTGAATGCTGGATATGGGTAACAGAGACCACACATCTTCATCCCAGAATAATAATCACAATATTGTTTTCACATTCCACTGTTGTCATTATCTCCAAAACAGTTATTATATTGGCAAAAAGATCCGTTGATTATGATGAAAGTGAACATCAGCCGTTTCCTGTTAATAACAAAGAATGAACTGGTAGAGACAGCATATATTGCAGTTTTTCCAAATTGTCACCCAAAGTCAGACAGACATCTAAAGAAAGCAGGAAATACCCCAGTGCCTTGTATGTGCAGCTATAGATTTGGGAATGGAACCTCTTTTTTGTTGGCTTTTTTTTTTTTTTTTTAACAGTGACATCAGCACAGAGTACAGCTCTGCTTACTAGCTTATTACTAATGGTCAGGTAGGTGCATGAAATGACAACAGTTTCAGTCTCTGCCCCCCAGGAAATTATCTTGTTACAATAAAAAATAAGATTTTGTTGAAGTAAAACAGGACTGTAAATCCAGTAACTCCTCTTTACTTGGAGATGATAACCGAACACAGTGACTGGTAGAATTCATTTACTATTGCCCATACACTTCCATTTGTACCAGTATGCTGACTGCCTGAAGACCGTGAATACTAAATTCTCTCCAAGTTCTCATAGTGCTAGAACCCCATGACCTTTTTTGTTTCTTTTTTAAAATTTGATGGCTCTAGAAATGCACGGAATAACCATTTTACAGATTGCGACAATACAGTAAAGTGCTGACCTGTCTACATGGTGAATTAAAAACACATTTTAGGATACAGATGCCTCAGGCCTTCCACTGGCTCCATGGAGACAGGTGGTTCTGACAAGGCCATCAACATTTCAGAGGACAAGAGTGTATATTGTAGTGCCCAACTGTGTGCAGCACACTCATTTATTAGCTTTAGATTTTACTAGAGGTTTATTCAAAGCAAAGGTTCTGGGGCCTCCAGTACCACCCAGTTTTTCTTTATATCAGATGCTAGCACACCCCTTCCTAGCTAGCACACCCCTTCCTATTCCCTTCTAGTGCATATGATTTTCTTTCAAAAGTGAGCTTGGAACCAATCAGATATGATCTGCACTACCACCTTAAACACTGGAACCAAGTCATAAAAAAATTAAAAATTTCACATAACCTTATTGGTTTTGTCTTCATGTGTCCCCCCTGAAGGATGTCCTTTACAGAGAATCACAGTTCAGAAAACAGCTTTTAAGACCACGGAGTCCAGCTGTTAGCTTAGCATTGCTGTGTTCATTGCTAAACCACATTCCTTAGTGGTGCAGCTATGTGCCTTTTGAACACCTCCAAGGATGGTGATTCCACCACATCCCGGGACAGCCTGTTCCAGTGCCTGACCACCCTTTCAGTAAAGACATTTTTCTAATAATCTCATAAGCAGATATCCAAATGAGCATCTCATCCATTGTTTATCATTCTGTTTAAAAAAAAAAATCAAACATGAAGTTATGTTCCCAGAGGTTGTTCCTACTAAGGACTGAACCAGCAGTTTGGAAGGCAACTGCAGTGCTCACTTTAAGACAGCAGCAGAGTCACAGAGTCCCCTGCAGAGCCAAAGCACAAACACCACTGAAAATCAATTTCTCTTGCCTCTCTGAATTCAAATGAATGCATAAGATCCAGGAGATTGCAAACAACTAAGCATTCCATAATTTGCAATTTCATGGCTGATCTCCCCTTTCTTCTCCCTGTTCTTTTTTTTTTTTTTTTCAAAAATACCAGAAAAAAATACATCCATTTATAAAGACCTTTGAAACAGACTTTGGTAATTACTCTGATTCATGCTTCAGCTAGAGAGCTTCTATTGAAAAAGCAAATCACTACAGTTAAATACAAGAGGCAGTAGAACACACATAAAAGAATTAAATACCTGCACAAAATGTTTAACTGTTAGCTGAGAGTAATATTTAACCAAACTATAAATTTAGTATTGAATGCAGCATTTAAGTGAAGACCAGTTTTAGTAACAGTGGTAGTTAAGCGCCTAAATTGTACTGAGATAAAAAGCTCTTACATGAACACAATATGAGCCATTATTCTATGCTTTAAGAAACTGGTTATGTTACAAAGTAGCTTAATGGGAGCTTTAATATTTTGAAACTATTAAGAAGCTACAATATAAACCCAGAGCATTATTTAAGTTTTCTGGCACACCATCATCCATCAGCTTGAAGTGTGACACAGAACTTCAGTTTCTGCAGAACCACTTGCATAAGAAGTGTATCAATACACATCCACAGCTGTCACAAATTCCATGTCTTTCACAGTCACCACAAAGTTTTTGTAAGCTGGCACAGCTTGATCAATCCCAATTGCTGTTGTGTATCTATCTGAGAGAGGGCAACCTCTGATGATGTGTTGGGATGTGTTGCTGTCCAGCAGTAAGATGATGGGGAAGAAAGTATTTGGTTTCCTCTCTTCATTTCCCATTCTTAAAGCTTTAGTTTCTAATGTACATTCTGCTCAAAGTGTAACAGCTAATAATATTTGATTGTTAAATATTACCCAAGAGTTTAAAAGGAAGGCTTTATGCATTTTTGTTGCCTCACTTACTATTCTTGAAGCATTAACCTCAACATTTAGAGCACTATTTTAATTTGAGGATGTGATCCACAACCTGAATGTGTGAGACACTTGGACATTCGCAAACATTGGAAAAACGACTCAATTTATTTAAATTTGAACTGCAAATTATTTAATGGAGAAAATACTTGGTTTGTATCAAAGAATGAAATAAAGTTTTCTACCAAAAAAAAATCACAAGATTTCTAGAAGTCAGTGGAAAAAATAATTTATTGCAATTTCTTTTGCACATTAACATGAAACATTTATACATATATATTCTGTGCTAATAAGGTATACTAGATATAGACAATTTTTATACACAAAGTAATTGCACTATTCTATTTTATAATGCAAATATTCAGAAATTATCAGTCAGATAAGTACAAATACTATTCACATAGAAATGCACTATATATTAAAGTTATGGAAGGTCTATGCATCTGAAAACTTGTTCACTTTTACTAACTGTATCAGCTGATGAAACACACTGTGTCCCTTTCCAAGTTTTACATCCCTTAATTAAGTCATGATGCCTAGAATATTAGCAGGTCCTCTCAAGAAATAAAATAAGATCATTTCTGAAATTAGAGAGACCAAACCAAACAGCAACCATGTCAACTGTGTCCCAGCAGCATGCCTTCCGACTCCAGGGGCTACATCAGATGAGAATCAATGCACTACAAGTGGTCTAAAATTGCCCAGTAATCTATTATTAATATGACAATTTCATTTAGTTTATACAAATCAATGAGAAATACATTGCAAGGGAACAGCATTTCAGTAGAAGTACATTGGCACATGCTTCAAATGGCAGTATCAGAGAAACAGCTGCCCCCTTCCGGTACAGAAGATGTTTACAGAGTCCACAAAGGGAAAATGCAGGATAATATCAAACGAAGAACCTTTTTCTAAATAGGAATTTACAGAGCATCGAGTGTTATTCACAAAATTAATGAGAAGCATGGCAATAGCAGAACTAAATCTGATACCATTTATGCAATAATTTTCACAATGCTGCTTTAGGTTTTGTTTTTTTGTTGTTGTTTTTTTTATAATACAGTCCCTTAGGTTCATTGTTCTGCCTATCAACTGAAATACCTGTCTTTCCAGAAATATCATCAATTCACATAACCACAATACTTCAGAGATGAAGATGAAGATGTGAAGCATCAGATTGAAGTGGTTAGGCGTGCATACTACATGGTTTCATTCAATTTTATCTGGTGGTAGGAATGCTCACATGACTGACATGCAAAAATGCATATCAAAAAAAGGAAAGCTTGAAATACATGCTCACAGCAGAGATATAACAGTACCAAACAATAAGGACAAAAAATAGCAAGCAAGCCCAGAGATAAACGGTTAGTATGACCTCAGGAGTAGGGCAAAGGACAATGGTATTGCACACGGCAGTGGGAGATTTAATGTGAAAGAACATCCATAACATAACCTTACTGCCTGGCACCCAATTTGGAGACAGTATTGCACCCTATTCAGCATCCTCTTCCTCTTCCCTCAGCTCAGGAAGCATCTTGCTTTGTTTCCTTGAGAGCATGCAAACAGAATTTGAGAAGAAAGGAATTTTCTTTGAAGCAACAACATAGTGGGTTAATGCAGTGACAGAATACATTTTACAACTTGCAACCGGGCATCAGTAAATAACAATACTTTTTTTTAAAAAAAGCATAGGTAGTGCATGTATTTCTTTCCTATGTATTATATGTAGGAATGAAACAATTCCCACATGCCTGAGATATTTCAATTTGTTCCGAGCAGTAATGTGGGAACAGGGCAGAAGAGAAAGATATTAAAAACTGGAGAGGGAGTAAAATTGCAGTCATACATCTGAGGCTCTCAGCAAGATTTATTTTTTACAACAAATCTGTTTCTCGAGAGAGAAAGTTCAGCTGAACCTCTGTTAAAATAATGATTACAGTAATAATTAATCTTATAACGTGCAAACAAGCAGATGCAAAATGAATAATTGGTCACAGTTGCTTTGTTCAATGTGTATTTCTGATTAAATTCTACTTATTACTGTACTGGTATCATGGAAGAGGTATCAGAGAGAAAAGGTGAAGGAGCAGCACTCCAAACCAACACTTACTCTCGTAAATTAGGTCTTTCTCAGAAATAACTGCTGCTCATGGGGACTGATATTAGAGATGTCAACCCAGCAATCAAGTTTGAGGCATGCTGAGCTGCTTCAGCCCTATCATTTTCTACAATCCTAGTAGACCAAAAGGGTATTTTAAGCCTTGGTTTCACATCTCTTATGGCATCTGTAAACATTTTGTCCTTTTTCCTCACCATGTCCTTATTACTGCTCTTCAGGGTAAAATATTATGCTGATAGATTTGCAAATGCTGAGCTAATAACTCTCTAATGGATATTATGAAAAGAGGAATACATCACTAATGTGCATCAATCCTAGACTGGAGATAGTGGAGGTAGAAAACTTCACAGTAAAAGCATAATTAGCAGGATGATTTAAGAAATATTTTCATGCTTATGTCTATATGCCACTTCTTGCAACATTCTGGAGTGACCTTTCAGGAAGTTTGCCATATAGTTTCTCAATATATGTCAACATGCCCTTATTTATTGTTATGTACAGTCCCCCTGGAATAAATGGCACTGCACACAATAATACATTAGCATTCTGAAAAACTTCTGGAAAGAAAACCAAGACTACACGTGTGCATAAAGCAAAGTGATTACTTTGAAGTGATAAAAAGTTGATTATCTGATTTCTGCCTTTGGATTAAAACTGTTAGGCATAGCCTATAAAGTGCCAGAAAAAACACATGAAGAGTACCTTCACAGGAGAAACAGTTACAGAAAATCTTAAAGGAATAAAACTTTGTGCATTTTTTGTGTATGGACTGATGAAATTGTGAATGGAGTAAAAAAGAATCTAAAGGTTAGAGGAATATATTCTTTCACTTTTCAAAATCACCTCTGACAAAACGATCATCAGTTCACATCATCACATCAGTGTATTTTTTCTATTCTCCAATGCTCCCAAACTTAGTACAATTTAGAAGAGATACCTGTCTTGGGTGAAATCCTTCTGTCTCTAAGAATTACACCTATAGCTGAATTTCAGAATTAACAAAAACTAACAAAATTAGAAAGACTTTTTGAGTGTGCTTAAACTGTGAGTCTGAAAATTGGGCTCAGAGTATTTCTTGGTCAGGTTTATTCCTGCCCCCATGTCTCCCTCTACAAAGCTCAATTTCTGGATAACAGTATCAGCAAGCGCCTCTCAGGACTGCTGTGAGGATTAACAAAACCAGCTGTTGTACAAAATCTCTGAAAAGCAATTGAAGTATTTAAAGTCTTAAACTACCTGAACCTTACATTCATATTAAATATGTGTTAGGCTGAAACAAGGAAAATACCCAACTGACTCAGTACCTCTGTGAAATTTACATTTAAAATTATAATGTGCCTTGCTACAAATGATAGGACATTTATAATGCAGAAAAAAGTGAAAGGTGTTTAATTAAAATATATTTTAAATACAATAGATTTGAAATAATGGTAGCCATGTGAAATTATAGTTATCTTACTGCAGAATATAAATAGAAAAGTATTCTCAAAAGTGGCACCCAAAATATAATTCTAAGTAATATATATTAAAATACAGAATTAAAACGCAGATTTAAAGTACAGAGGGTTAATACTGGGAGTTACCATTAAAAATATATATATATTCATATACTTGGGTACCACTGGTAATAAATCTGGATTAGATCTCCTAAAAAGCCTAAACAGTTTAACAGCCTAAATTACATTTTCAGAAGTACACAAGCATTCAGACACATAATTAATTTCCTCTGACTTACAAGAATTATTTCAGCCAAGGTAACTGATAACTTTCATTATTTTAATCAAGTGTGGTATTAAGATTAAATGCGTTAGCTGAAAACTCATTCTTTTTGTATTACTTCAGGGCAAAATTCAAGCTATGTAAATTACTTTTACATTTTTTTTCTTCCTGTTGACAATGGATAGAATGTATGCAACTGCTCAGCTATGGCAAAGCAGCTGGCATACTGTAACCTCATTGTCCACGTTTGTAGCACACTTTGAGTCTAGATCTCATTGGCTTTTACTGAAATTCTGGATAATTCATGCCCAGAATTCTGAAACTGATGCATAAGCTTAAAGGCCCCTCAGTGCTTGAAGAGCTTTACCCTACCTCACCTTGAGAAGAGGACTTAGGCTGATATGTCATTTATAAGAAGTAGTTTTCACCCCGTGTATTTCTAAAGCAGGACCTCTGCCATGCAGCAGTGTCTGAACAAGCAGGTGCCATCTGGAGTTAAGAGGCCACCATACACATCAGGAGTGAACCTGCTTGCAAACACTTGCTTTACTGTTGCCTAAATATTTGAAGGCACATTTTTTCACTCACTGCGAGAAACCAAACAGCAAATTTTGAAGTGCTGATAACTAGACATGTCAGCTAAACAGAAACCGACATTATATTGCAAAATCTAGTATAGTGCAGAAATGTGTAAGAGAGATATATAAATATTTAAACACTTGGCATTCCCTCAAGAACTTTCTGAAATCAAAAGTATTCTTTCAGGAACTGCACAAACTGCAAAGACAAATAATCAAGGATTTTCAAGTACTGTCAAGATAATAAATGTGCTAATGAAAGAGTGTTGCACAAAACTCTTCATTTTTTTCTGCGGAATATTTAGTTTTGCAAATGTAAATGGATCTCAGTGGTTTAGAATAAATTTTTAATGTTTATGTTTGAAACTCTAGTTACTCATACCTCTGTTTCTGTACTCTTTCTGGACAAAAACCAAACCTGCATTGGCTCTTTTTTGCCCTTCATAGAAACTGGACCTCTGTACTCCAGGTGGAACTGAGGATCTGAATTTTCTGGTGTCATAAGACACCTGAAATTGAAAGAAAGAACATGTAAACAAATGCACTTTGCATGCAAGCCACACACTATGAAAAATATTAAACATGTTACAGGTACGTGAGCAAACCATCAAAGGATTCAAATCTATCTCTACATCATTATTATATTTGCATTCCAATAACTGTATATCATAATGCAGTTTGCCATACAGTTTCATGAGAACTCACATACTTAAAAAATAGTTGCAGGAGGACTGTCACTTTCAACTCCAAAAACTTTTATGGAATGCTGACAAAGTGATTTTATTTAATTTGTCAAAACCAATAAAAATAATACATCACTCACCTGTAAGTATATTCAGAGACATTGATCTTTCCCTTTTCTCCCGTAGTTTCTGTTCTGCTTGTTAGATTGACAGTATTTCCAAAGAGACAGTACCGTGGCATCCTTTGACCTATGACACCTGTGACTACCTCACCAGTATGGATTCCTATGGTTATCTTTAGAGAGAAAAAATTAAGTTTGAATATTCAAAATTAATGTAACTAATCTGATGCTTCTGACTAAATACAGGCAACATGACACTTTTATCTACTAGAGTTTGTTTTTCCAAAGTTCTACTCCTGCTTCTTTGAAGCCTTGCATTTTGTGGGTTTTGTCACTTGCTTTTTAACTTTAGTACAGTGTCGTGCCTCTCCCTTCCACATGAACAACCAAACTCTGTAATTTTCCCAGCATGCACCCAGCTGTTATTATGTACTGAGAAAATAAAAAAAGAGGTGGGCAGAGAGGCATAATCTGCAGGTCTGTGTTTAATGAGTGCTCAGAAGGTGCAGAAAAGGATGGCAGAGGTCAGAAAAAGAAAAAAGATGTTTCTCAAAGGAAAAAAATCATTGTATTTTGTATTCAGAAGGTCAAGAGATAGGACAGAAGTTTTAGAGAAGCTCATTCTTGTAGCATGTTACAGCTACTGTAAAGCCCCAAATCAAACCTTCTCACTGCTTTGCTCCATGATAAAGTGAAGTACACAGCTCTAAGCCAGGTGACAGAGCAGCAGCATTCATGTAAATAGAAATATGCATCTGCTCACAGCCTTCTGCTCAAGACAGTCAATGCTGCTTTCCCAGCTTTGTATCAGTGCTATAACATCTCCAGAAAGTCCCACCATGAGGGAAATTCCACTAATATACACTGCTGTCAGTAATCATTGCTGTTTCTGTTTATGAAACTGTAATTCTCTTTTTAATGCAAGAATTTCTCATTCTGACATGAGGATCTGAGGTGTGACCAAAAATATCAGGGAGGGAATATTATTGTCTTGCTCCTTGAGTTGAAGAAGAGTCAACAGATAGTTGATGCACAATAGGAATTCATTGATTATATTGAAATGATCATAAAACAGACATAAAAGTGGACCTAAATTAGTCCTTTACCTTTTAAAGCACAATAAGCATTTTAAGGTCTGGGAACTGAACATGTCACAGCTACATGTGACTTCTCATATTATTTGTATATATCAGTCTTAAAATCTGACAAAGCTTGCATGCACTGGGACTATCTTATTTCAAAACATTATCATCCTATCAAAGAATGGTATTCAAGCCACATTTACTAACCTGCACAGGCTCACCATCTACTTGAACTTGGCCTGCTATTTCCATCATATCCAAAGCCAGGTGGCAGATAGATCGTGCATGATGCATGCAAGGCTCTGGTAGACCACTCACTGTCATATACTTGTCCCCAACTGTTTCCACCTATCAAGACAGATATTTTTCAATTACTTCATTATTATGGCTTTTAGAGTACTAGAATTGATGTAGTGCTTCCTTCAAGACTGCTTCTCCTTTAAAATAGTTCTCTTTCCCTTTCATTCAAATCACTCTAATTACTGTCATCTCTGCTTGTTATTAAAAAGAATTTATTGTAAACCCCCAATGTAACAACTTACAATAACATTGTGATTGTGTAAACCTGAGTCTCTCCTCAGGTGTCTTCTGAATGAAACTGAGCTCTATGTTTGTTCTGACCCACACCCTTGATTCACATGGTACAGGGCATAAAATTCAGTTCTAGCAAAAGCTAGCAATGAACTTCATAGATATAAACACACAAACAAACACATGTACATATATATGGGATGCATATGAATCTATCTCTGTACCTTCCTGCTACCAGCCACATTTGCAAATACACTTCACTCCTAATGAAGGAATGAAATTCACATTGAGTAACTGAATAGTAAGATATAATTTACAACTAAAAGATCCAGGAATAGAACCAAAAAACTTAAAAGCACAAGGTCAGAAGAACCACAGATGGCTTGTATAAGCTCACGTCTGCTAAATGTGGAAGTACATTTATAAGTCCACTTAAAGGGTGGCTGCAGGAATCGTGATGAGAACTTAGCACTTTATGTTCCTTCAGACATTTAGAGATAACCAACATACTCTTCTGTAGCTTTCTAATATCAGATAACACAGTTCAGACTGAGAATATAAGTTTTTTCTAAGAAGCCTAAAATTCAAGAAAAGACAGGAAATAACTGACACCATAGTAAATCATGGAAAAATAACAGATTAGATACTTTAAAAATCTTACGCTTACCTTATAAACAAACGGATTCCTTCGTGAGTCAGTCAGAATATCAAATCTTGTGTAAAGATCATTTAGGAGGTTGACAATTTTCATGGCTCCCTCTCCAGAGGCATGTTTACTACAAAAGGCATTGAATCCCACAATGCCACTGAAAAGAATGGTGACGTTGTCGTAGCGCTTGGCTGGAACAGGACGCTTGTGTCTCAGCTCATTTGCCACTGAGGGTGGCAGAACAGAGTACAGTAACCTACACGAGTGAGGAAAGAAAGGCAAAAGCAAAACAGAGAGAATGTGGAGAAAGATGTTTACAGCAGCACTCTTCATATATTAACTTCCTACCCCCCACAGGGTTTATAGCATACTCCCACTATCAACCAGCAACAGAAAAGGTGTTTACTGAAGAATAAGTTATTTGGAAAACAGGAACTGGTCTACACCAGCATACCATTTCAAACATATTAATACATCTAAATTATCAACAAAGTGAGATGTATTACTAATTCTCCTTACGTGATTTGTTACTAAGTGTCTTGGATCATTTTTACTTCTTTCTGCCACATCCTCAGCTCACATAATACGGTTTTGCTCACAGAACCATAAAAACTGCAAACAAGACCATGAAGAGATCAAACAATTTTCCATCTTTGATCAATTCATGCATTTCTAAATGCTTCCTCTCTGTTGAGCATGCTGCTTTTAGGGTCTAGAGTGTCTTTTCTTAATTAATAGTCTATATGATAAGAGTAACACTTGTTCATATAATAAATGATGCAAATAAAACCTAATCACACACACAGAAATTCACCCCTATATTCTCATTCCTTCAACTTTCTAACTGCTATGTTAAAGTCCATTTCCCTCCTGACACAGCTAAGTGGACAAGCTGAAGATCTCTGACTGTTTCCAAAATCTTGAACATCATATTGTACACAGCCTCCTGCACAAACCCTCATTAGTTGCATCTTTGGCAAGTTCACTACTTGAGTTATAATTAGTGAATACTTTTGGCACATCATACAGTAACTGACACTATCTGTTCCAGCAGCTGCCACGAAGGCTAGAATTCCTGAAGATAAAATGACTTTATAAAGCAAGCCAACAGGAATGAAGAAGAAAAAAAATACTTCTTAGGCTTTGTTTTCTCTGGTTCTCCTGTCCTTCCCTTTCAAGTATTTTTAAAGTAATTTCCATTACTCAGTTACAGAAAAAATGTATCTGTCAATTTAATACAGAGATGGGACTGTGTTTTATAAATAAAAGTCAATCATGAACTCCATGCTACTTCTTGCACAAGCTTTTGTTTAATTTGACAGTCATTTTTGAGCTGAAATGCCCTAGACTAATGACATTTGAATTTGACTTTATAGTTATCTGTAGAATCGGATTTGGGGCCCAATGCACACTTACTGTTATGTGTTATTTTTATGTACTTATATCTAGATAAACCCAAATTCATTTCTACATGTAACTATTAAATCAAATTCATAGCATCAAGCTATTGCAAAATTTCAGCTTTACACAAACTGTTTTCAAGGTTTATAAGTTTTTCTGTTCTATTATCTTGTGCCAGAAAGACAAAAGCTGGTTTACTGAATTCTGTCAAATAACAGCACTTGGGCATTCATCAAATTCACCTTCACTGCTGTGACTGTATGTAAGTTTCCAAAATTTAAGTAATTCACAAATAAAAACGAATTGTCGGCTCATTTTTATAACTTTTCTTGTAAGGGAGGGAGCCATCAAAACATCTAGGCATATAATGGCCTAGACTGTGGGTGACATTTGACAATCTAAATAAAGAAATACCCTATTAAATGTTCTTTCTTGACTCCAAAATTACCAGTTCTGATTATCTCTGCTATTCCTTACAAGATTCTGTTATTCTTTAAAGAAAGTAGCTATAAATAATATCTTGCTTTGAGTGTTTCAGCTCAAAATGGGAATTTGGTTCTTACGTGTCTGTCTTTTTCTTTTCATCCTCCAGTGCCCGCAGTGTGTGCTGCAGCCTGTCAGTGAGGATCTCAAGCTCCTGGGTCAGTTTGTATTCCTCTCGGAACTGCTCTCCCAGAAGAACCAGATCACGTGTAGCATCGTGCAGGGGAATATCACTCAGATACAAACCTCTCCTGGTTAAATCATCCAAGTTCATCACGCTGCAAAGCAGAGAAATATATGATAATATGGGGAAAATTCAACTTGCCAAAGGAGCATTTAAAGCTCAAATAGAATAACAGTAGAAAGATGAAGCTTCTGAACTTATGATGAGCTGTACAACATATCCCTTCTATGAAATACCTTATTTGTGATCATTCATTTTAACCCAAAACTCTTGATTTTTGTGTTTAAATAAAGAATTCTCATGAAGAGTTCCATGAACATGTCAAATGTACATACTTCAGCACACAAAGTGAGATTATGCAAAGAATCTTTCCATTACAACCACTTTATCACCAATCTACTACATTAAAACTGCTGTAAAAATCCATGAATCCACATAGAAAACCAAATCATTGTCACATTTCTTAGCACTCTCAAAGTACAAAAAAAAAAGGACATAACTTGCAAAAAAAAAAAGGTATTGTGAGGAATAACCATTTGTATAAATCGGGCCAGAGCAACCCAATATTTGTGTTGAGTATTTAATAATCAGTCAAGTTCCAATGTTTAAATGCTCCTACCCATTTTAGCATAAACACATCAAATCCAATTAAATCAACACTCCAACCATTTAGTCTCTGTAGCACTATTCTCACAACTGGTCTTAAAATTAGTAATTGTAAAGTTAAAATCAGTAGTATAGAACTCTCTAGGTTTAAAGTACCTTGGTGAACAAAGAAAGAGAATGCTGTCTGCTTCAGGCAAGTAGATCATTTGCCCTTTCAGGCGTAAGCAGCTGATTTCTGTGCCAGTCAGTTCATCTTCACACTCCAACTTTTCCACATCCAACAGCCCCTCCTGGTGATGAAAAGCCACCACTGTGTAAGGGCAATGGTGTGTTATGCACCAGGCCTAGTGTCTAAGTGCATTCACTATGAAGGTAGTCAGAATATTTGGAATTGACTTACAGCTTACATCAAACCCTGATTCATTTCTTGGTTGAAGACCATGCACTGTCTGTATTTTAATAAAACAATTTGCCACCTTGAAGGCACAAAGCATGGTATCTTTCTTTACACTCATGTTTGTAACTCCTTGTTTTCATCCACATAATTTCTTAACACTGGTTTTGACAACAGTGTTGCCTATTCTGCAAAGTCCTATCTGTGCCTGGGATTATCTCTAAGAAATCATCCTGGTTTCTCTCAGGTACACTTTTCTCTAAATAAACAGTTTCCTCGATGCAGTAGGGGTTACTCTACACACTACATCTGCTAATACCACCTGCCTCCTCTCCTGCCCTTTTTAGGGAAAAGGACACAGACCTTTGTATGAACATATGGACCCAAGCAAGAACACATTTCATATTTGTCTCCCACACTCCTATGAACAAAAGCAAACATAATTACCATTCTACATTTGCTTTGATACAATGCCATAAACTAGACTGGCCCCTTGCAAATAAGGCATCAGACATGAAGTACATTTACTTCACCGTTCCTAGAAAACATTCTGCTTAACAGCTACTTACAAATTCATACCTGTGACTCTCTCCTGGCTCAAGACTCAAAAGGGTCTAAGCATAATACTGTGCAGAGAATTTTCTCTGAAGACTTCTAAGCTTTCTGCACTTCTAATCTCTCCAAAGCACACTTCCCAAGAAAAAGCTGGGAAAATATTCTCTAGTTACCTTAGTCCTCAGTACGAAGACTGTATTGATATGGGAGAGGATCCCATGGAAGCTAATATCAATATGAGGCCGGACCAAGGAGAAAACTGACAACAGACTGCAATTTCCTGGCTGCAGCTAGAATATTAAAAAATAGGAAAAGAAAAAGAAAAAAGACTGTTATGCTTTTTAATAAAAATAATAAAAATACACATACAACAATTATACTCCATTTTCTTGGAATTATAATTTATATTCCATTTTCAGACAAAACTGAATGCAAGAGATTGAATACTTTATGCATCTCTCCACTGAATCACAAGGTTTTTAAATTATTCTCTTACTGCATATGGACATGATCCTAAGGAAAAAAGCTGTTGTAGAATTAGGCTAGTTTCAAGTCATTTTTCAAACTAGAGAAGCACAATCTGGTAAGTATTATACACTTACATGGGAATGCAGTTTAGACAGAGAATCCTACATTTATTTTATTCATCTTTATAATTAACCTGTGAAGCATCTATCACTAGGAATCTCTATGGCTGTCCATGTGTAAGAATGATCTAACCTGTGGAAGGACTCTGTATATAGCATTGCCACACTGTGTGACCACCAGATCTCTGTCAAATATGATGTGGAAAGGAAATGCCTTGCAGAAAGTATAGGGACTGATGCGAGACTCTTGGGTACCATTTTCTTCAAATCTGTCGAGGTCCTCATAGTAGTCCTCTTCTTTAGACTCTTTCTCTTCAATTAAAAATTGAATGTGGTCACACTCCTCATTTCTCTGTTGAATAACCTAGAGAGAAATGAAGAAAAAATGAAAAACCGAAAACCCTGTTACTCACTAGTAACTGGAATGCTACTATACTACAAGAAAGTATTTAGAGGAGAAATATAAATTCAAAAATTACATTCACATCTTGAAAAATACTGTATTCTAATAAGAATTTCTGATTTCATAGCTTTTTTAATTCCAGGTGAATAATTATGCCTTTGCTTAGCCACAGTTGCTCTCTGCAAAAGCAACATATTGAAGATCACCCAAATACAATTTAAGCTGGAGCAAAATGCAAATCCTGAAATAAGAGGTCAAGGCTCAGGTTGTGCTTGCTTTTATTGGTACTTGCAGAAAACAGGGTGGTCCCTTTCCCTGAAATGAACCTGTGTGAATCTTGAATCAACCCTGAATCCTTATTTTGATCACAGCTGTTTGCAAGGTCTATAACATAACAGCAAATAGTGCTGACTGTTTAGTGATGATTAAATAGTGCTAAGAGGGTGGGCATGTCCCTGACAGCAAGAAGGAAAGTGGATGGAGCAGATGTTAGGATACCATCCTAATACATTACAGCAGACTGCAAGATCAGAGCCAACACACAAAACTAAAAGCAATTACAGTCTTCTCTGGGCTGTATTCCATATTAAAGAAAATGATAGCAAAACTAGAATCATCTACATCAGTGGAATATCAAAAAGTGTCTTTAACACAGCATTACACTCTTCAGTAATTTTACTCAAAGTTAATAAAAAATATGAAATTAATAGGGATTATTTTGTTTGCAGCGAGAGTCATGTATGGCAACATAATTTAAGCTAATAACTAGCAGAATAACATCATTTACTCTGAGAACCCAAATTCACCTCTTTTCAAATTTAATTAGACTTAATGATTGGAAAAGAACAATTCCATTTACATGGTATTGTTTAGCAGCAATTTTCTGGAACATGTTCCATCTGATTCTACTTTCATGTTGAGTCTGATCCTAAAGTCACTGAAGCAAAAAATAAAAAATATTTCTTAAAATCTCTAAAACATCCTGATTTTGCCCTTTACACATAGTCTCAACTACAGAGATTAACAGTTACAATTTGAAAACAGAATAGATATGCACAAACACTTCAGTTGGTCCCTAAGATGTTAAGTTTATAAAATACTGATTCTCCAAAATTGCCAAAAATATTAGTTGATGGGTTGGGGAGAGCTGATACCTTTATTTGTTCCTATACAAATGAAGGAGTACAAAACAACAAAAAAGTATTTTATTGTTAAATGATGTTTAATTAAAAGTGGCAATGGTCTTTGATCTACAAATTGACTATTCATTTGAAGGAAAGAGAGGCTTTTCTGGAGGACCATGTAGAGCAAGAGCTCAATTTAAGTGCTCTGTGTGCTGCATTATTTTTCTATTCCTTATATAAGTAACTTAGATAAAGATCACCCTACTAAATTTATCAGCCAATGTAGGTAACCAAAGCTTGATGCATGAATAAATTCAAATGATGACGATGATAAAACCTGGCTGCCTCAAGAAACTGTATTGTTAATCCATATGCCAGTGACAAAGAGAAGTGAGAAATTACGACTTAATAGAGGGGTAAGCCTCAGAAAAAATTTACAGTGGTCATCTGAGGAAAACACATTAAGTGGGTTTGTCTAGGAGAGTGGAACACAGTAGATAGACACCTCGTTTTCCTCTGAATTCAGTGTTTAAAGGTTTTCCAGGTCCTCTTTTAAATCTTTATCCCTGAAACCGTGAGAGACTGTGGTCATATTGAAGATTATCAGAATGCAGTTAAGAGTCTTAGTTCTTACTTTCTATCACTCACGCACACTCCCACAGGTTTTATTTTAATAGTACTGTTATTGTGGCCAGAGATGGCTGAGATTATGCACAGAAATCTTTTTCAAATTGTGACAATTCATCTCTAGAACTGATCTATGCTTCCAGATAATTTCCGGTCTTGGACCTTACTTCAAAGTGTTGCTCTTGCCACAAATGGAAAAAAACCCTGCATATTTTGGATGAAAACTTTCTTAATTCAACAAAGCTGATTTTAAAGAAGCTAATAATTTTTAAGGAAATGTTCATATTAACAGCACATCACCTTCCAGAGATATTATCTCCTTCTAGCTATCTTCCTCACTGCACACTAGTATTCTGTTACCAACCTGTACTTACAGACTTTTGGCTGCTACCATGCAGCACCTAACAGGTTGTTTTTAATAACTTCCCATTCTATTTCATTTATTAGAAATGAATGATGCATCAGTAAAGAAAACTCAGGTTTAGATTAAAAAAATCACCTATAAAAATAGAACTGCTACATGCTTCAAGATGTCTAGCTAGTTTGAGCCATGACCTTCTGCAGATTCTACAAGCTCACAGTGACAAAGTCAGTCCTCTCACATGCTGTGCTATTTCCCTAACCTTTATAGATTAGAACTGTGCCAGTAACAGTGCAAAGCTGCAAATTTCCCAAGTATCTTCAAGTTCATTTGAAACACAATTTTTGACCAGACTCCAGGGCATGTAGAAATGCTTGCTGTATTAGTACAACATGTTAGTGCAGAAAATGAACAAATGAACACCAGGCCAAACACGTGGACAAATGTCAGACCTACAAGACAGACACAGCTCCAGCTGCACATTTCTGGTAAACATGATATGCTGTGGACATGGCTGGTTTATGCAATTTTATTCTGATCATTCATGCCCAGACATTTATTAACAGATGCTTTAACTCTACCCCTCTCCGGGCTAGGAAATCTACTGATGCATCCCTAATTAACTTCCCAATGGATATGCAATTTCATGATGTCTTTTCTGCTCACACAACTTCTGAACTATCTAATCTTCCTATCTCATTACTTCATCCACCTTGTCAGATAATTTAAAATAAGCACTTTTGACTGTTAACATAAGATGTTAAATTCTGTTCCTTCATCCTTGCACCTACAGATCCAACCTAACTAGCCAGATATTTGTCAGGCATAAGGATCTGCCCTTGATAGTCTGCTAAGCTTAAGCAGAATAGAACTTATCTACTGTTTCATTCTGCAAGCAGAGTTTGCAAGCTACACAATTTCAGTATCATTTAAATATTGTTGAAGAAGCCTCTGATAAATGCTTGACAAACCAAAGTTCAGTCACAAAGCAACAAAGCCAGCAATCAAGTCTGATTCTTCTTCCCCCTGCAGTCTTAGCTGGTGAAATGACATCAGTTGACAACGTCTAAGAGCTCAATCACCATAGTAACTGCAGTTAAAACTGAAGGAAGAAACCCCTCTTTTGGTTTCAAAGAGAATATATAACATCTAACTGCTAACCTGCCTGTGCATTCCAGGAGATGTACCTTCAGAGTTTGTCCTTGCCTAATCAAGTGAAAAGTCATACCAATATTTCAGGGAACGACAATTCAGAGAAAAGTTATTTTAAAATGAGTGTGGTTTAATGTATTTGGTGAGATTCACACAAGATACTAAATCAAGAAGAATTGCTGTGATATAGAATATATAAAGAGCAGATGCTATCTGTTAAGCTGTCACTGATGTGTCTGCAAGACTCAATCCTGCAGATCTGAGCTTATCCCCAGGACACACTCATATCTCAGCATGGCAGGATAGAATGTCCTTGGACAGGGATCTTTTTTGATGAGATTGTGAAAATTAATACAAAAACAGGGATATTTTGCCCTTTAAAGGTCAATACAGGATGAAATGTTTGATCTCTTCTGATCAAAACTGACAGTGCAATGCTGTTAACAAAGTTTACTGTAGCTGTTTCAGAATGATCCCAAGGCAAAGGAGTTCACTGCGGAAATGGCACTTTCATGTTTTCATACCCAAAATTAGAACTGTGGGGATATCTTCCCCTGGCAGCTGGTTTCAGTGCAAACTGTCTCACTTCACCAAACCACCGTGCCTGGAGATAGTGAAGTTTAGAGCTGCCCCAGTGCCAAAATTAGAGGCTGATCATGCTCCATGACTGACTTATCTTCACACAGAGTTAGCATTTTAATGTGTGGAGCAGTACTGCCTGTCTTCCATGACAAGTACTGCAGCAGTTTTTAGATCAGCACATGTGACCAGCTGGTCACATCTTCACTTTGTTTTTTTACATTGCCATTAGTAAGCCTGAAATTACCATCTTGACAAGGACTTCCCCTGTTCTTTTGTCATTTCACATTGTAAAACATCTTCCTTATGTAAAAGATTTTGATAGTCTGCTCTCAAATAACAGAACAGCAGAAGTCTGCTCTCCAAACAAAATTTTGGGCTGGATTATGCACAACATTCTTTGTTGACCCATGCCATTAGCAGCCTTGAGGGAATCCCTGTCCTGACTCCACCTTCACAGGTCACCCTCATTTATTCACATACAACCTCTGACAAGTGAAGCAAGAGAAGGCATAGCCAGTAGACAGCAGAGAGCTCATGACAAAGTTTGTCACCAGCATTGTGATGACTTTTTAGTTCTCATACAGACTGGCAGAACATGAATATTCTTAGTGCATAGCCAAAGTTAGCAACAATTTTTGACAAAATACCTGCTGCAAAAATGATACAGTCTTAGCTCTATTTGGCTAAAAATGGATTGCCATATCAGAGAAGATAAGGCAAATTGGATTTTAATTAATTAATTAATTAATGTTAACTTGGGATTTCCTGAACTATTCAACTGGAATTTTAAATCCAAGTTCAAAACACATTGCTTCCTTTTCAGTGCTAACAACCTCTAACAGAAACAAAATGACACTTTCGCCCCGCCCCACCCTTTCCTTCTGCACACAAGTACTCCAGGTGTTAAAAGAGAATGCACATGTCCTGAAGAATACCATTCTGGAGAAATCCTACTTTATTTCAGAAGATCTATTTATATATCTGTGTATACATTTATATTTATATTTACAAAATTGCTCTATGTGAGACTGAAGAAAAGTGATGAAACAAAAACTTCTTTTTTCTATTTAGCTATTTCTCCAATAAAAAACCAGTGAGAACTGCAGAACTTACTAAGTCAGTCTTGTGTTGGACTGTTATGTAAATGGTTTGAATACAGAAATTTGAAAAGGACAACTCAGCAGTCTCTTTTTGCAAGACAGAAGATGACTCCCATAACAGCATTGGAAAATTTGGGGCAGGCACTGAGGTATTTTATCAGATTCAAAAAAAAAAAAAAAAGTTCTCTCTTAAGCAAAATTCTAACTGAGTTCCAAACCAAAAATTTTACACTAGAGGCACTGATTGGAATTAAAAACAATTCCTTTTTTTTTCTGTGCTGTGCTGTTCCACACAATGCATTGCTAACAGACTAAAACACAAAAGCATTCATTTACTAAATTATGAGGAAAAGAATGGAGATTAAAGAAGTTCATCTATTTTTTTCTCCTATTCTCAATATTTTGAACAGTAAAACTACCTAGTTATTGCAAAGGCAGACTTGACTTTAAAACCTTCACTCCGTACCATTCATGATTATTATTTGACCTGTGGAGTAATGGAGGAGGACTTTCATTGTCTGTGGATAGGCTGCAAGTTTCAGCACTCTGACCTTAGAGAATCAATCCTCTGCTTATCTACCACTGAAGTTTCTGTGTGCCTGTGGAATACAGCAGTGTGTAATGTCTTAGAAATGTCAAGACATAGGCTCTATTAATCAGGAGAGACATGAAAAAGTTTGGGTTAAGAGTACCTGACTTTCCAACAGGGAAAAGTTTCAAACTGGGATAACAGACAAAATAAGAGAATATACACCTTCCTCAGTTTAGAGGATAATACTATTTTTTAGGCACTTATGTGTTTTTACCTCAGACAGTCTAGAAGAATAGTGTAGATTTAAATTAGATTTTGCATTCATTTATAGTAGGTTTGACTAATACTTTTAAATATCTATCTACTTACACTACAACAGTAAAATTTCCAGAAAAGCCTAAAAATGTCAAATTAAAATAAGAAGTAAATACATAACAAATATTTAAACCTCTTCAGAACATACACCGTTTGTGAGAAGTTCTAGACGGATATTAATACAATTTTCTCAGCAAAGTAACCTTCAGATTGAGACTACAGTTTATCAACAGTTTGTGCTTCTAGCTGCTTTGGACAGTCCAGATTTCTCCTCTGCCCCATGGATCACTTTTGCCTCTATGTGGCTCTCTGAGACACAGAACACCAAACCATGTAAAGGAACACATGAAGACAAAAAAAAGAATCAAAAAAACCCCAGTTGTTTAGAACCCATTTCCTCAGTACAGTTTATTTTATAACTTGACAGCAGCTGGAAAGTACAGCTGAAGAAGCTGCTGTAGGACAAGCCTGAGAACTGAGAGAACAGGGACTGTTTAAGCTGCCTGTGCTACCAAAAGAAATGTTTGTCAAGTGACAGCTTCAGCACTTTTGCAGCCAATTTTCCAACATGGTCCTTCTTGTCTGTCTCTACACTTCAAACAAACAGAAATCTAAAAAGAGGACTGTTTTGATTCTGTTGTATCCTTCTGTATCTGATTACTAACACCTGCTGCAAAAGTTTGAACTGTGGTTTATTACAAAATAGAATCTAAACAAGGACACAAGTGTATCACCACACTGTATACAACTAGACATCTTCTATAAACCTGAGCTAGTTTAGAACAGGAAACCTAAAAGGCAAATACTCCAATATAGCAGTACAAATATCTTTGTTATTGGATTCCTTGCAAATCTCTTACCTGAGCAAGGTCAAGTTCTTGGGATAAAATAATGAAAGGACTTTCTCAGCAAGCAATGAAACCACATTAGAAATGTACTATGACTAGGGAATATTTAAAAAACCCAAAGAATTACTGGTGTACCTACTTAGATTCTTTTCTACTTGATGAAAATATTTTATATCAGTTGTAGTATTTCTAACAGAAAAAAGCTTTCATTTTTTTGTTTCTCCCTCCACATACATGTACACCTTGGACAAAACTCTGATTTTATACTATTATATATGCAGGGCCTGATCAATTAAATCTTTCTGTTGCTCTATGTGGGCCTCTTTCCCATTTCATGAGTGACTGAGAAAACATTTCATTACCTAAACTCTGTCACATTTTTTTGAGGAACATTTCTTCACTTCTGGGGCTCTAGGTGCACATCCAGTCACCCTTCCATGCAATGCCAGCAAGAACCCCAAAAACATATCCTTTTTTCTGGGAAGAGCTTGGCATGCTGGCTGGGAGGAAAACACTGCTTGCCACCCAGGCCTCATCAATGCACATGCAGCCTCACAGACTGCACACTGTGATGATGAAGAAGATGAAGAATCTAAGACAAAGAGGAAATGTCCATGTTCTCAGAGGACACAGCAGACAGTAAGAAATATATGCCAAACATAAAATAAAGAAGGGAAAAGCACCCCAAATAAGCCAGTATCTAATTTCTTTACATGTCCTCTTTAAAACCATTTCTGACTCAGGGCATATTGTTCTGTACTGTTCCCATTTGGGTCTGCCTGCCAATTAGAGCTGGCCTTCTCAGCAACACAAATGATGATGGCTCTNCGCTGGCCTTCTCAGCACATGGCTGATGTGTCCTTCAAGCAACACAAATGATGATGGCTCTTCCTGACAGTCAATACTGATGCCATGTCTTCACAAAAGACAGCAACACTGAAAATTACAGTTCGCCACCACTTCACTTATTACTTTCTTGTTTTTTTCCTATTGACATAAATTTTCAATGAGTATATTGCTTCAGACATTACCTTCATATCTATTTCTGTACCGTGGATCTGCTGAGCTACTGTTTTGATGATTCCAATGACAATATCCTGCAGACCTTCTCTTTCTGAGTAGTAATGCAGAATGAGCCCCTTCCCCTTCTCGGCGTCCGTGCATCTGAAGGAAGGGGCTCGCATACCTGGGTAAATAGTAGCAAGGTGGTCATGCAAAGCATCCAGGTTCTAGAAGAAGAAATTAAGAACATGATTATAAGGCATTCACTTACTATTTATGAAGAAAGCAAGCACGTATTTTGTCCAATCTAAACATCCACTTTCTCCTACTGCTCATACTTCTACACATTTGCCTTTATCCTCTGCAGAACTGTCATTACAGCAGGCTTTTCAGGTAGCCCGAAATGTTCTATCTACCACAGCAACACTTGAACAACAAATGGCATAAAAATTAGTAGTATTATAAATTACTCCAGATAATAAGAAGTTGGGCTTGATTATGCTGTATTTTGAAACATTCAGATGATTTAAGACCTTCTGTGTGTTTCTCAGTCTGGTATCTCATCATCCAGTTTCATTCCTTCCAATTCTAGTCTCTATAATCTCCTCTTCAAATATTAATTCAGGAGCCAAATACAAATAAGCATGTCTGAATAAACATAAATCTTTCTCATTATTAAAGAAAAAGCACAGCTCTGACACCATAACAATCAAGTTTACAGGGCCTGACGAAGTTCAAATTTTAAAGTAAAGATTTAAATGCTTGAAAGACCAAACTCAAATACATCCTTTCTTTGACAATAATTGAAAAACTCCTCAGAATAAACAAGAAATACCACAGCTGCTGCAATAACGTATCAGAAAAAGTTGTTCAGGAAAGGGAAGAGATCTTTTTTTTATTTCCTGCTACTGTCCCAGACATCTCATGTATTTAACTTTAAAATTTAACTGGAGAAATTGTGATCTGGAGAGAAAAGCTAAATTATAAACTGATAGGCATACCTAATAAGGACATTAAAGAGAACAGTGAGATTAAAATCACACTTCAAACACAACATTAGATTCAACTTTGATTGTGAAGCAATTATCATGGCTCCAAGTTTGCTATTTACTGTACATTTAACATAGAAAGAGCAACCTACTTTGCAGGATGGAGTTGCAACCCACAATTTTTTATTTATGTTGTAAAATTCATACAACTCTTTACATCTTAAGTCCAGAACATTACTGCAAAATTTAAATGTTGTTCTCTCACTGGCCTGCAAGTGACTGCTATCACCAGACTTTGCATATTGTTTTCTGCCAACAGAGGAAGTGCAGTGAAAATATTTTCAGTGTGCTGTCTGGGAAATTCTCCACCTTTCATGAGCATCTGTCGATCATCAAATTTGTGGAAGCATTCTGAACTTGATTTCTTGTGAGCTGTGAAGTGCTTGAACAGCTGCCTCTTCTCCTGGAGACCTCCAGACAAAATTACACTCTTAGCAATGAATTCCGTGGGATGCACTTAGCCTGGAATTTCCTCCTTCAGTTTTTTAGCTTGTTTCAAATTTTTGTTGCTATATCAACATCTCCAAATTAGAACATGAAGAGGCAACAATCTGGGTGTCAATTCATTCCAGCTGTTAGTGGGCATTGACAAAAAAACCATAAGGCTTGAAGGCAAATTCTGTAAGAACTTTGTATGGTTCAAGGCAATGAAACTGGAAGAGACTGCTTTGAAAGACTGTAGATGAGAAAAGAGCAAGAGAGATGACTGGCTCTGAAAGATTGCTCCACCATCTCCTTAACTGGATGCAGAACTGCGGTTTCAGTACATATGCCTCAGAAATATACTGACCTTTAGGAAAAAGCCAAGATATATTGACCTTTTGGAAAAAATTCTTAGGGAGATCCATGGGAAAAAATGATAATCTTTCAGTTACACAGTCACCAGTTGAAGAATTTGAAACAGGGAGTAGCCAATGTCAAGGACAGAATTTCTGTAAAATGGCTGTCTAAGTATTAATATTTCAGCCTGGCACAAGTGTAACTAACAACTGGTGGTAGCCCCATTCTGCAAAATCACTTTGCCACCCTTCTACTCCTTCACTGCTGACTTTGTCCAAGCAGTGTCACAGGTGAAGTCCATGTGATATGTCCTTCAGCTTTTACTCTCTGATCTTCCAGAGTGAGTGACTTACAGCTCACTGTATTCAAAATCTCGCTCCGACACACAGTTAAGGAGTAGACATGTTTTTCCAGATCATGGAGCTGAAATCACTCCCAGACCTAGACACTGTCACTGTTACTCTTACTCCTATTTTTCTGTTGTGTTTGATCCATTCCAAATTGATATTGCAGCTTCGGAAAGAACAAATGGCTATTTTATTGTATGTTCACCTGTTGTGAGCCAGAGGTGAAGTCAGGTACAGATTATAATAGGCTAAGCTGTCTCCCTGAAACCTTGGCTCCCAGACTGCTCAGATGTATGCTGGGACCAAAGAACTGATTCTAGAGCTATGAGGAACAGTGATCAGCTCCATGGGGAAACACAAGGGAACCTCCACGCAAGAACAAGCAGTCATACTAAATGGGGCTGATCCTGTCTGTCTAAAAGTGAGAGCTGTGGCTGGCACCTGAAATACAAAAATATGCTGTTCAGTGCTGTGTGGTACACAGCACCTGGAGACTTACCAAAAGGAGGAGCTAATCCCCTGAATTTTAATGTACTACAATCACAAAAACCTAAATAGCCATGTATACAATTCCTTAAATGAGAGAACTAACCACCTTGATTTTCATTCAATAGAAAGCTACTAAACTGAACATAGAAGCACACTTTGGGTTTCTTAGGAGAAAACCTCTTTTTCACACTGCTTCTCTTTGGCAGTGTCTTTTAACATGATTTGCAAATTTTCCATGCTTTTGTTTTTCACATAAAGTATAAATATTTGATTTAGTTGCCCTTTTCATTTTCTTCCTCCATGAAGCTTGAAGTACCTGTATTTCCACTGTGAATAAACTAAATTTTCTTGAGATGTCAAAGGAAATGGAACATAAATATGAGATTTATTTTCAGATATTTTAAAAACCTGCAGTTCTCAATTACTTTGTATATATCCTGGACTCAGTATACATTTCAAGAAGCACTTTTTGGAACTCTATCATACATTTTAAGAATCTGAGAAAAGTTTAGGACATTAAACCCAACCTGCACCTATTTTTGTAACGGGTATATAAAGTAGTTTCCTGACCCAATATGACTGCTGGAAGATGCAAAAATAGTAAATCGCAGATAATGTTGATTTTCCATTGCAATAAAAAGCTAAAAAAGTATACTTCTGGCACAGCTACTAATACATTAGTCCTGTTAACATTTAGAGAAGTATGTAACAGCCAATGCCATCTGTTAACACTGAAATTCAAACAAAGCAGCTTAAAATGCTTAAATGCTTAAAATGCTGTCATTAGAAGAATATAAATGTAAGCTGTTTCCACTTTTATAGATGTTTGGTGGGTATAACAAACATGCCCAGTCCCTTCACCAGAACATAAGGAATGAAAGAGAAGTATATTACATGGACAGGGCATCAGGGAAAGCAAACAGTATCTGTATTTGTGGCCCATACATGAGTAGCCAAAGTGATGATGCAATGGGTCAGCTACACCTTTTCTTTCCTGCCCTATTCTTGCTCAACCTTAGCCACAACTTCAGTACATGAGTTCTCTTTGGAAACTACTTTTATCTGAAGGCTTTCTTTGCGAGCAGCCTGTGAATGAAGCTATGAAGGATGCTACATCCTGTAGACAGTGGTTCACAGATCACTCATGAAATGCACAAGCTGGAACACACACACCCCCTGTCTGCCCAGCCACTACAGCTTGTGGGACCTGTACAAGTCTGGGTTGATTACATCTAGGATGCTCTAGAATGATGAAGGTTTTGGGGTGGTGAGACACACAGTTAAATATTCAAGTAATCAAACTATGATTCTGCTTTTTTCCTTAATGCTGGAGAGATTCTAATGGTACAGATGACAAAATGCTGCTACATTTTCAGAGAAAATCAATAGTTTTGACAGTCAGCTTTTGGGCAACCTTCAGTTCAATGCTTTTAACCTCATTACAGTACACAGCTCTCTCCAAGAGTGATATAGATGACAAATCTTAAATAGAAATATATACAAGTGCTTACTGAAGTGAACAATCTTCAGGTGACAAAAAAGGGAAGGCCATTTTTTTACACTTAGAAGAAACATGTTAGAGAAGACCCTACATTTCTTCCATGCTACTAAAGAATAATTTTCATTTTGTTTTTATTTTTAGTGCAGTTCATGCACTAAAACAGCATGAACTTCAGTATCATGCTGTTCTGCAGTATCCCATTCTCAGTTTGTGGATGAAAAATAACATCTTAAGAGTTAAGCCATTATGAGGCCTAGCTCTGTGCATAACACACTATTGGAAATACCCAGTATCTATCATTAGTCAGAGATGATAGAAGAAATATCCTAAAAATCTGAGGATCACATTTTCTTTTACTATAAATAAGGTACGTCTTTCCACTTAACACACACCACCCCTGCAATCTGTTGCATATGAATACTGATGTTCCAAATTTCTCTTTGGAATTTCAAATAAAATTTCTGCTGACTAGGCCACAATTCTGTCTGGTATCTGAAACAATTCTGCACAAAATTCTTACCTGCAAAAACTCTCTGACATTTGAGCCCAGGACACGTAGAATTGTATCATAACCAGATTCTTGACAAAACACAAAAAACATCTTCCCAAACATCTGAAGAATTTCCCCAGCATTTAGATCTAGTTAAAACAGGAAAATATGGAAAATATTCTTCAATCCAGACACTGTATTTCATGCACTTGCTTATTTCTTTACTCTTGAATTCATAAACACTACCCAGATGCAGTAGCTCAAGAACAAAGCAAGATTCAGGGTTCATACGGCAAATACTGAGTATCCTAAAAATCCTGAGTATTCTATAGTGAGAAATACAGGAATTTCACTAAGATTTACCAATTACTATTATTACTTCACTGCACTGTACGTTTCACACATATAGCACTTAGATTTTGATACAGAAAAATGAATCACCTCTTGAAAAGAAAGGAACTTGTTTGTTAGTAGTGCTCGCCTCAGCAGAGTTAATTCTTATGTACAATAGCATGAAACCACATCAGCTGCTCCAATTCAACATTGCTACAGTCATCAGCCTTATAGATTCTTGGCTAATTACTGATGCAGAACAATTTCATACTGCACTTGGGTCTGCAGATAAAATAATGCTGACGGGCATAATTCTACCTTTTAAATTCCAGACCAGAGCTGCAATGATTGAAAATGAATGCAACCCAAATCAATGGCTGATATGCAATTAAATGAAATGTGCCCATGCCACAAGCATTTCTGTGACTCAGCATTGATTGTTCTTCAGCAGAGATCAAGGATTCATTCATTCATTCATCCATTCACTGCTCTTGCAGCAGGGGTTGAAACTTAGGTCTATCAGAAGGCAGCTGCAGCAGGATGCTGTTACTTCACCACTGCTTGTTACATTTGCCCATGTTGTGTGGATGAGGTATACTTCTCCAGTTTAAGATGGAATACTTTGGAAATTATAAAAGTAATTTCAAGCAATAAAAGGAGTAAAATTTTCTTAGAGAAATAAAGAAATACAATTCTCTCTCCTAATATTTTAAAAAAATTCTCTGAACAATACTCAGTTCTCACTTCCCCTGTGCTAAATGCTGTTTGTCTCTACTGCACAGATTTGGGGGGCAGGGGGGTATTACCTTTTTTTGTGATGAATGGGCAAAGAAGATATCTGTATTACTTACTAAGGACCTTGCTTGCAGCTGCAACGAGGTCATAAGTTTTGGAATCATCGTAAATGATTCTGACCAGAAACTGCCCCTCTTCATCCAGCTGCGCCTCCTTCCTAAAAAGAAAACAGAATAAAATCTTTTTGCTTGAGGGAAAAGCACCATATGGATAAAAGTCTTTTAAATAAAGTAAATTTGTAGAGTTATTTAAGACAGAAAATTAAAAATAAATTTGTTTCATCTTCCAGTCATTAGTGTACAGTACAAATATTTCAGACCATAAGTGTTCTGAAAATAATAATTAGCTATAAGAAAATAAACATAATTTTTCAGTACAGAGCCTCAAAAAGAAGTTGCTGTACTACACAACAAGAAATACACAATTTGCATTTTTAAATAAGAGACTATCCAATAGTGCAGCCCATGATGGGCTTTTAAAACACTTTTTAAGCTTTTTCATTCCATCACATTTTAATTACACTTTATTTACAGAAGGCGTGGGATGTTTCTAACAACCATTTGCATATACGTCCAAAGAGGAATTTAAAATACAGATGCAGGTAACAAATCAAATATCTTTTTTCAGAATTCTGCATATGCCCAATAGATGGAAAGAAAAAGGATGCTAGGATTTTGCAAGGCTTTGTTCTCACATTGCACATAAATTCTCACGTGTGAAGCTAAAGCACAATCAAAATATCTATTTCTTCACTAAATGAAACAACTCTCTATCCCAGGTTTAAGACAAGAGTCATATATGTATGTCCTGTGCACATTTATTACTGCTACTAAGCAAAAAACCAAAACAAAATGACTGCTTTGTTTTTTGGGTCATTTACAATTCTCTTCAACTTGAACATCAAGTCAGCAGCTTGTCCAAAAGGCAGCACAAATCTGTACTGAGGAAAATAAGCTGATTCCCCAGACAATGAATGAACTGCTGCACCTTCCAAGCTTTGGATTTGGCAGGAGCGAGTTACTGGGGAGGACCCACAAGTGCCTTCCTCCCTGTTTTACTCTGTCTGCACAGCACAGGAGCCAGACCACTGGTGCTGCAGGAGTGGCTTGGTCCCAGCTCCTGGAGGGGGACAGGGAGCACCTGCACGGGCAGGCAGACGCCAGGACACCGAGGGCAGCTGCCCACGTGCTTGGTCCTGCTGTGAACAGAGCATGCCGATGGACGTGGCCCTGTCTCTGCCCAGTTTCAAGTAAAGCAGTATTTCGTATTTGCTCTTATTTCCTTTGCACATTTTCCTTCAGCAGATGAGGAGATGTGCAGAGGGGCCTGCTGTGTTCTCTGATGAAGTCGTGCCCTTTTTTTCCCTTCTGGAAAATGAGCACAGCCTCCTGTCTTAGTATGTTTTTTAAAATGGGTGTTCACCTCCTGTGGTGCTGCCTACAATGACTCTCTATAGAGACATTGTGCTTTGCAGAAATAGTGACGAAAGAGGAGACATTTGTACCTACTCATGCTCTAATTGATGTATTTAGAATGTATTTCGGCTCAGCAAAACTAATATGATCACGGCATCATTAGTGTATTTGCAGGTGGAGGGTCACAGCTACCTCATTAAAAAGAAATTATACCCTTTCATCTAAGTGTATCTCTATGCTGCAGTTCATTTCAGGAAGTCAAAGGAAAGCCTTGAAGTGAATTACTGAATCACATCTTACATCACACACTCAAAAAAAATAGTACGTGATGCTGCTCTTCAGCAAAAAAAACCTTAAAATTAGAAAACCTATAAAAAAGGCAGATTGTGAGGTAGGTTTTTAAAAACGTCTAAACACAAGGGATGCAAATCAAGACATTCATCAACTTGCTGGCAGTATAATTATTTTTCTAACGTACAAATGAAAGAGGACAATGAGTAAACAATTATTTAGTAGTACCATGGTAAGGAAGAGTTTTTACTAGAGTACAACTGGTAAATTGAGTAAATACAAAGAAATGCTCTTTGAGATACAGATCAAGCCTACAGAGCCAATATTTCTAACTTCTGAATTTCTCTTGGTCATCGTAGGAATTATAAAGACCTGCAAAAAGTAAAATTAGAAATCTACTATGTAAAATCCTGCCTCCCCTTTTACATCAAACACTTTCTCTCCATTATCATAACATAATCAACCATAAATTAAAATCTAATTCTTTGACTGTAACTCAGATTTTAATTTCCTAAAGTGGTGTCATTGATTTGAAGAATTAATTAATACAAAATAATAATGCCTGCAGAACAACTCAAGCATTTACAGATGTGGTGGAATTATCCATCCATGGATCCAGAAACATTTTGTGAGGTACTCAAAGGAGGGAGGGCTGAGAATTAAGTACTCTTGTTGATCTTAAAACTGCTAGATGGCAAATGGTACTGCTGAAGACTGATTCCAATCCCATATGGAAGTATTCTACTGACCTAAGTAAAATGACTTGTCATCTAACTTTCCAGTTTGTAATCATCAGTCTTTGATAATCTGTTCACTTCATGAATATCTGGAACCCATTACTTTATTTTTGCTCTTCATGTTCCTTTAATCTTGCTCCTCACATTCTTCCCACTGTCCAAAAATTACACAACACTGGTTTTGTATTTAATAATATATTAATATTATTATAATTTATTATTTATTAATAACTTAAGTATTGTAACTGTTAATTGAAATAAACATTTTTATACCCTAGAAATGATGAACTGAAAACAAGCTAAGCAATTTTCCTAAAGCAACATGACAAGGCTATAGGGGAGGTGTGACTAAATATCCCCCATAATTCCACATAAAAGAAACATCAATCTCTAGCCAATTACATGAAAAATATTATAATAACCTTAATTAAGCAGGGTCTTAAGCAGGAGGAGAAGTAGAGCTGTTAGTGGGAAATGATGTCTTGAAACATAAGAGATCAGTCGAGGACAAGAAGGTAAAGTCTACATTTCCTAAGAACAGAACTGAAACAAATATGAGAAAAAGAAAACCTTCCTGCTTCTTTGATTCTCATAACATGGTATGTAACTACAAGTCAGCTACAGTTTGGAGGGATGTTTGCAAAGGGTGAACAAACTTTCCCACATCTCTGATACATGCTGTGCTTTCTTTTAGTCTCTCTGATTTGAGCCAAACCACAAAGGATAATACACACATCTGGAAAAGCAATGAACATCCTCAAAAATACTGCATACTTGCACAGTCCAGTAGACACAGCTTTTCTGTGTGAGAATTTTCTCTATGAAAAATTAACCCAGTTTGATGATGTTGGTATTTCTTTCAAAACTTCTTGCATTTCTTTCCAACTACATTGACTGGAACTTTTCCTGTTTACTTCTTTGTGCCAAGCCATGCTTCTTTTTTTTCCTTATTTTATTTGTCTTTAGTTTACTTTGTCAAAGCTTTTCTTCAATATCTGCAATTTCTCTGAGTGACCACTTCATAAAATCACCACTGGTTATTTCAGCCTGTTCCATTTAATTATTTTAACTATTTTTTTTCTAGTTTACTCTAGATCCTTTGGATCACTCAGCAGCCATCTTCTCTGTAGCCTTATTGACATATTTCCCATTAAAAATATTTTTAAGTCGAGCAAAATTTTCTAGAAAATTTGTCAAAGTAAATATTTACTCTTGCAGGAGATTACTCTTCTCAGTTAAAACCATGAAGGCAAACATTTCCTTGCTTGTTCTACAAATATGGCAAATACCATGACAGTGGCTAATCTAAGCCCCTGTTGAAAGATAAAGTGCTTTTTTAAGATGCATGCTTGAAAATTATTACATTTCAGAACTTTCTTCTTCCTTTCCAAATCAATTCCTTCTCCATACCTCTAAGATCTGTTGTGCTGGTATCCCAGCAATTTAGATATGTGTTGAGCTGAAATAAAATTAAGTTAGATATCTGTTTTTTTCTATTATTTTTCTGCTAGATGAATTTCCCTGTCTGCTCCATCACCTGTTCACAGAAGTTGTTCTGCATAGAGACAACATGTAGCCAGAATGATTGTGGACAGGCTTCTGAAGCCTTGCTGCTTCCCTCAGTAATCTCACAGTACTGAGAGCTTCCAAAAGCCTTTCTCTCTGGAACACTAGCCTTAAGACTATATGCGATGGGAAAATGCTGCTGTGAGTTTGTCCAAAATGGCCACTGCAAAGTGAAAGCAATCCTGTTTTTTCAGAGGCACTGGTCCTTCAGCAAGTCTACAAAACAGCAGGGTCCCTAATGAACTTGTGTGAGAGAGCATCACAGCTACCAGCAGCAGAGAAGCTGACCATGAGTAACCTCCAGCAGCACAGGAAACAGGGCAGGGTCATTCAGGTGAATACCGAGAATTGTTTCCTCCCGGCTCCAGTTTTTCCTGCCTAATTACCTGACCCCACCTCATTCCTCGAAGCTGCCTGCACTCACACTAAAGGAAATGGTTTTATAAAAGGGTGATAGGAAGAGATACATGATAATGTTGTGAAAACTGTTATAATTAATGCTAAGAGTGAGGCTGCTTTGCCAGCTTTGCAGAGCTGCTGTGGTTAGCTGTCCATCAACTGTGATTCCTTATATTTGTATTTGGCTGATCACATTTCAGAGAAAACTTCATAATTTGTAGCTTTACCAAAAAATAACCTGTGGCATTTCCCTTGAAACGTTTTGCTGCAATCTAAAGTTACAGTTTTTGACCAGATAAAATTATGGAAGGAAATTAGCATAGTTCTAATGTTTTCTGCAGCCTGTGGTATTTGATCACGAAGACATAAACAGCAATAACATGTTGGTAGCTTTCTCAAGAACTTGACTGGAAATGAACCAAAAGCAACAAGCTCTGGCAAATTCCCAAGCCCTGATTAATTCTTTAGTGAAGAAGCAGTATTACAGTAGCAAACTTTTAACTTTTATATGGCTGTTCTCTCAAAATAACTTTCAAGTCAAATAGAACAGAATTTACAATTGTCTCATTTACATTTACAGAGACAAGATAAGTGTGGGTTTTGCTCCCCTGTAAATTTGTGTTCAAAACATCAAAACACCCCAGGATTTTAATGCTCTTGTCCAAACTGACTCCTGTCACACAAGATATGATATTTCATGATTCAAAACTTGCATCTTATGACATGCCTGTCCTAACTTCTACAGTCTGGCAGCCCTTTTTATTTACTCTAGACTAATTTGGAATGATTACACAGAGCTATTTCAATTGTGGGAAACAAAGACTCCAGCACAGACTTTTCTAAAAAGCTTTTGTTTTCCTCCAGAATGTTTCTATTATCCAGGTTAATGTGAGGCAGTTTACTTGGGCAAGAGAAGAACCTTAACCATTGCACCATGGAAAATAACAGCTATACAGAGGATATTTTTCACATAAAGATCTGGCCTTGAAATCCGTCAAAGAATTCCAAATGAACAGATCAAAGCAGGATCGAGTCTTAAAACAGCCTTTCCTCCATCAATCATGCTAACACCCCACAAACTGCTGTTGATTTAGCAGCACAGAGCAGCACTACAAGTGATACATCTGTGTATAATGGTCCCTTTGGAAAGCTTTCCCATTGTGCAACTAGTTTAGTATCTGTAAACACACTACTAATGTTCAAAGGTAATGTTAATAATTCACAGAAATGGCTGAAATGCTATGTGTGGACAAGCACTCCAAGAACAAACTATTCTTAAAATCAGAACAGATCCAGCACTTCAGATTTTTAAACCCTATAGGATGCACACATTTTTATTTCTCATAGAGGTTGGATGTAGAAACATTTCTTTTGCTATCTCTGGAGATTTTACAGACAACACAGCTGGACACCAGGCTAGTCTTACTTATATAGCCCATTCTGCACAAGGCCAGTTTTAATGCAATTTTGCAGTCAGACCGTAGCATTTAAAGTGAATTTCCATAAATCACAATCAAGAAGATTGCTGCTGACAAAAGCTTTTTTATTTTTCCCAGTAAAGTCGTGCTTGCTATCCTGCCTCTGTAGCCAGTCAAAAAGGTGAAATCTTACGAAATTCTTACAGAAAAAGAACTCTTCCCATTTGCATGCAGCAAATACTGAGAAAAAAACATGGTAGAAGACTGCATGGAACAATTACTTTGCATCCTGAAGATAGCACAGGGTTCTCTGTGATATAACATTATTACTTAGAAGCTGCTGGTGTCACTTTAAGAGATCATCTAATGTCCCAAAAGCACAACTGGATCTCTTCCTACCAAAACTCAGTCCAAAGTGTACACACTGGGCGTGTCTCCTTGAACACACCAAAAACAGCAGCTAGTTCCAAGACCACCTCCAGGACTTCTTCCATGATATGTATTGTTTTTGTTGGGACTTTTGCCACCATTGTGCTTCAGTACTCTTGGTGTACCAAGGATGGAAAAAGCGCTCACTAAACTGAAGAGATCAGTCAAAACAATCTTAATGAGAAAATAACTCTACTGCTGACTTAGAAACACAACACGGTTCTGATCTCTCTGATAGGAGCAAGTCAAGTTTAATTCCGTTCCAAGAGTAGCACTCTTAAACAGGACTACATGGGTCAGAAATAAAGATGGTATCTGTGAACCCAGAATCATTGTCTTTGCATCTCATTTACATTCAAATGGCAAACTCGCTGCTCATGTTACTTTGCAGATACGTTTGTAGTTTTTTTTAATGCTTTCCATCTTTTTTTCATGCACTTCACAAAGACACTTTACCAAAGTTATTAAAAATATTGAGCCACTATTCCGAAAAGAAAAAAAAAAGAAAATAAACTTGTACACGTTTTGGATGGTCCAAAGATATTTTAAAATACCCAGCTGGGAAGAACATAAATTATATTAAGTTACAAGATTAAATAAAAATGGGAATCTGTCCAGGAAAATGATGTTCTGGATAAAGTAAATAGGTGTATTTATAGACTTCACAGTTCTGAGCTATTTCCCAGTTTTACAGGCTGGATACAGGAGTGTTTAATGTAGGTTTTCAAAACAAGATAATACTAGAAGATACAGTTAACAAAAGTACAAGTTCCTTGCTGCTACTACAAATACCAAAAGTATTATTAAAAATATAAAGCTAGTATTATTTTGCTTCCCTTTACGTAAGTGGAATAAAAAGAATGGTATTTACAAAATACTCTTTCATGCATTTCATTAACAAGAGTGAATGATGTGTTTACAACACCTGTTATCCTGGCACATCTAAAAGCACTTAATTATGGGAAAACTGCAAAGTACCTGAGAGATACTGCAAGAACACTCACACTAAGTTTCATACCGTGGCAGTATTTCCTTTTAGCCAACCCTTTCCCAGAGGAATTAAAGAATTTGGCATCCGCTCAGTTTAACCCCTGACCTTCAAGCAGGTCCTTCCGCTGTGAGGAACTGAAAGAGCAGGAAATAGAGTGTCCTGACCCTATGAAGCTTGCAAATATTAACCTCCCCACCCATGAAGAATCATCTATTCAGCACCACTTACAAAAATTATAAAATACTGACTGGAACTTAAAAACATAAACAAAAAATAAATGTTGCTTTCTGGATAAAAACTCATTAATGTTAAAAGGGGTATGGATTAAAAAGAAATCATCTATTGTCATTTCACCATGAATGGCTTTCCAAAGTGTCTTTCTCATATCTACTTGTAGGCAATCTGTATTTTTTTCAAAATTGAGATTGGTTGAACAGAACACTACCTTCAGCACTGGGTAAACCCACATGGTGCTAAAAGAGGCAGCAAAACCTGCATTTTCTTGCTTTTTAACAGATCACTGCAATTATTTACAACTGAGAACTACATGATCCAAAATAAGAATGGATTCACAATCTAAACTCAAGTGAACAGTCAGTTTCTTCACCAGTGTTAATTGTGACAAGACTGTTAAAATAATTAACACAGTATGTCTGCAACACTTTTGAGCATGAAAGAATCAGTAAGTTCAAGTAAACTGTAAAGCAAGCATTCTTTACAATAATTAGTTGTGGGCTGGGAAAGGAACTGAGCAAACTCCCAGCAGTTCAAGAAAGAAGATTCACAGGGGATGAGTGCCACCACTGCAGCACACAGGCATGCGTGTCTATGCGGTAAACTCCATAACTCACCTGCTCACCCCCCAGACTTCTACAGTAGGGGAGAAGTATGGAAGAAAGGAACAGGAAGGCCAGCATTTTGATGGGAGAAATCCCAAAGGCTTCAACAGGATAAATAAAAAGGCTTTAATAGGATAAAATAAAACTGAAGTCTGAGACACACCGAAACCTGCACTTGGATATTTACAAGGAGGTTGGCACCAAGGTTCTCCTCCAAATCAGCCCCTTGACAAGAAGTACCAAAGATAATTGGAAGGCTTTTCACTTGCTTCCAGTACAGATGATTATTAACTGAAGTGCCCTCCCTCACATTTTGTGCAGATATTTGCTTCTTACTTCCTGTTCAGTTTGCATTTTTATTGCCCAGGCCACACAGTGATTATGTAGACATAATATGCACATACACAAAGGCACGCACATCAATATTTATTTGCATATGTACCTACACAATCAAATAGATTTTCTCCAAAAGCTTTACATTCTAAGCTGATGATTATCCAACTTCTCTCCTACCCGAAGTGATGCTGTTACCACTGCAGACACATTGTTACAGGTTATGGTACTGTTTTACAAGCTTTTTAAAGGACTGCCCCATATATAGAAACTACAGTCAGCTGAAAACTTGAAAAACACTTTCCAGGACGATTAAAAAGAAATAAAACGTCTTAAAGAGCCATAAGCGTCTGGTGAATTTTATTTTTTTTTTGTAGTTTAGTGAAAGTAGGAGAGATGGACTTAGGTTTGGTCAGCAACATTAGAGCAATTTGCTCCAAGCAACATTTCCTTTCTGCTCCTGAGCCTCCATGACACAACATCCCAGCCACACCCATGAGCCCACAGCTCCATGTCCTCCAGGCTTCCAGTGCCTTCAGTACTGAGGCTAGATCCTACTCCACTAATGCACAACTATTTCATGTTTTACTTTATCCCATTCCTCAATATATAACTTCAGGCTTGATTTACAGCAGTTTTCAAATCCAGCTCCGAAAAGAGAATTACTCCTTTCTAATAAGTCTTCCTGTGGAATTGATCTCCACTAATTGCATGCAGACGCATTAATTAGCTCTCCAACAACCTCAGGAGGCCAATTATACCATTTCCATTTAAAATAGGCGAGAACACCACAGATGAAAAAGATTTCCTTCATTTAGGGTGCCCAGTATGCGACAAGTGGTTCTGGTTTTTTAAGCACTTCTTATGCTCAAAACACAACTTTCATGGACTTTACAGACTACCAGCATCACACCTACAATTTATCTAAATTCCCACAAATCTTAAGAGCTTACCACTGCAACTTAAAACAGTCTTTCACTAGAGCTGTTGTGCTGATTTTCCTAGGTTTCTGAAAAAACACTACACTACAGCAGGAACTAATACTATATCTGAGCACTGTGCTAAGCAGTAGCAGTAGAACCAAAATCCTTATTCTCATAGGATTTGTCAACAAATATAAGTTGTGTTTTGATATATAAGTAAAAAGAAAAAAAACATCTCAGACAAATTGACATTCTGAACTCAGCATACAGACACAATAAACCAAGCTAGGGCCTTCATTCTGCAGCTAAAAAAGTTTTTTATTATTTGCTTTGTTTAAGTAGCATAAAAACTGACAATTTTGCTATATGAGAAATTCCTAGGAAATAATGCAATCCAAGTCCGTCTCCTGCAAAAAAAAATTTATAAAATATTTTCTTAAAGG